>DWEC01001730.1:0-12806 GCA_018245735.1 Microceris miodesmiata | reverse complement strand
GCTACTGTTAAAAAAAAATTCTGTTAAAAAAAAATTTTAAAAATAATTAAAAAATAAATAAAAGAAAATTCTATATTGGAAAATTTCAAGTACCATCGAGGAAAAGAATACATCCACGTAATTGCAACAACTGGTTGCTCATAGACTTTTTATTTTATTAGCAAGCTGAGCTCTCGGCTCTTGACTTTTATGCCAGAGATACCTTCGCAGTCTCTATGTCAGCGTAGATCTTTCAGCGTAGGTTTATAATTGCGCCGTTCACTGGCAATGTATCACTGACTATTTTGCAATGTGTTTCGTTCGAATTGTGAAAATATAGCCATTTGTATTTAGGAAAAACACATCAACATTTTTGTATAGTTTAAATAATTTCTCCTTGGCATAGGCCTCCCCAAGTGTATCTCCACAACGATCTATTTCTTACTATCTTTGTCCAGCATGGTCCTGCCCCCTCCTTGATATCAACCTGCTATATTTGATGCTGACTGAAAGTAATATTTTACCTAAACTTGACAATACGTATGTACAACAATGTTATACAATATTTTTTAATCCATTTTTGATGACCCTTGTGAAAATAAGCGATGCCTTTTTATTCAGAGAAGCTTATTGTTGGTAATTGTGCATACTTGAATGACAGCAGTCTTTATGTTGCAGTATTCAACCATACACCCCTTGTAATCGATATGATCGAGGCATTATTCAATGTTTGTGATAGCCCGTAGCTAGGGTTGGCAACAACAAATTAAAATAAATTATATTTAATTCATGTCCGTTTTCACAAGCATTTTCATCGATCGTATAGTATTTTATTTTATAAGCAGTTTGGAAGTGTATAAGAGAACAAAACAATAAATAAAGCTTTATTTCTATTCTTGCTTGTATTATTTGCTGTCTGTATGTCTATATATTCCATACTCCATAAAAAAAACATGAGCAACCCTGTCTCTTACACGGTTTATAAGGTTCTTTAATACCGGCCCGAGACTCCCTCGCCTATTGTCGTTGTTAAAGTGGATACGGAATAATGAATGATTTTATATTGTCTCCTCCGATTTTTGGGCTATAATATATAAGGCCTGTTGGGGAGTATTTGAGATTTGGATCTATTTTTTCTGTGGCATGTAGTTTATACAATCGCTTTCGATCTCGGAATGTTCCAAAACCCGTATTTTAAGCTTTTGGTTATATTTTAATCATAAGCAATTAACCTACTCGTTTACTTAATCAACATTGTTCAGAATGTTTTTTCTCTAATCGGTCATAAAATTGGGTGTTGTAAAGATGTCATTTTTAATTTTTTTTCTCAATGTTCCAATTGCGACAGTTAATTTGTTTGTGTCCTATGTTTTCGTGTTAAAACACTTAAATCGATTTTGCTGAAATTTGGTATCGAGATATGTTTGTTCTGGGATACACAACAAACTACTTGCATTAATTTAAAAATTAACACTTATAATAGTGAAAATAATCGAGATATACTAGGACTGCTTGGGTCTTTTGACACGTGCGAATCGCAGTTATCTAATAAATTGTAACATAGCTATTTTAATTTTAACATATTTCCACAAAACTTAACATTTACACCACTTCTAATAACCGCACAAAGACACAATCCGGTAAAATGTAATGGACTTTGAGGGCACTAATGCCCACTAATCCGTGCCGTTATCACTGAGACGGTCATTTTGAAAGGCCATTGGCCCCAAAACTATTCACTGTTCAACGACACTTCAAAAATATTTTAACCATTCAAGTTTTTTTTATGACAGTTTAACAATATTTTGGATGTCGTTTAGGTAACGGTGAGACTTAAGGAAACCATAATTTTCATATTATATAAGAATAGAGAGCCAATTAGGCCTTATTAACTGAAGTATTATTTTAGCCCACGAATATTTAAATTCAAACACAAATTGCTGCTAATGTGCTTCTCGTAAAGATTTAGGTTTTCAAGGTCTCATTTATTAGTAATATCCGTTTGCCACTATTTATACTACGATTGAGTTATTATTTAGCGAAAAAAAGATGCAATAATGTTGCTAGAGCCTCTCCTTAAAGTTAAACTGGTTTTTACTTTTTTATATCATTTTTATTATCATCACCCTTTTACCGTTCCATTGTTGGTGTCATTTCAAATTGAGACAAGCCTTCTTTATACAATATTTCAAAATATATACAGTGGCAGTCGCATTCTGAACTGGTGTAGAAACCTGTGTACTAGCCCTGTTATCGTAACCGCATCTATTATGTTGGCGTACAAACAGTGTTCAGTTGTAATACAATGGAAATACCCAGTACATTGGTATACAGGTTGCATACGAGGGTCCGTACATACTAGTTACAAGCTCCTCTTTGTATGTTGGCGTGGTATCAAAATACACAGCATGAGCGTCCACTAGACGTATGTACATACAGCTAGAACAGATTCTGAGCGAAATTGAGCTTCGTCGTTCTTCATTGTAGTGTCTTGTGAAATTTGATTATACGTTACATAGCATGCTTTATATGTTCTCAACGCTTGACAAATCTTGACATATCATAGAGCTAGAAATACCACGTATTCTAGTATTTTGCTCGATTTGTGCAATTTCAAATTATTCAATACAGGAATTAATCTTGGAAAGTTTGGAGTCTGGATTTGTGCTAGGTGCATGGTAATAGGCTCACCACCTATTAAATAGTGGAACTCTTTCTACACTCCTCTGCCTACCTCTTCGGGGATTACAGCCATGATATTACGTTTAAAAACCTTTTAACTCACCGCATTAAGTATAAGGAACGTACACAAACAATACCAAACGATTCTACGAATCACATCTCACGGTCGGCACTAGATACACATTTACGCAGGAGCGGAAAACACACAAGATCGACATCTGCAAAGCCGGCCGGGTTCTCCTCATCTGTGTGTAAACAAAAGAACAATTTACGTGGTCTCACCAGTAAATCTCGCGCACAGACGTTGTCACACGTTCCGATGTCGCAACAGGTCGTCGATTTATCCGCGCTGGGGTGACGACGCACCTAATGGAAAAAATGTCACTTTTTAACCACACGTTTTGCTGTTAGCGAACAGTTAGCAGGCGATTAAAAGGCCCAGTTCATAAGTAAATTCGAAGGTAGTATTTTATCTATGATTTATATACCAGTCCGTAAAGTTAAATTGTAATGTACCATAAAGGTAAATCATGTACTACGTAAATGAATACTCTCTGTGTACCCTGTAAGAGAATTGGCGTAAAGATATGTATGTATGTATAATGTACCATTTTTAAAAAACGTTTACTTTCGAAAACAGTAATGTTAATGTTTGATAACGGTGTTAATGACCTGCTAGATTCAAATCGGCGCGTTTTGTAGGAATACGTCAAATTACTTGTCTATGTCAGACAAGCGTTTTATAGCACTTTTTTAAGCCACTGAATGATGAGTTATGGACTCAATGGGATCGAATTGAGCTGACGATCGTTAAAGACGATAATTTTTCAATTCATTAATTTCAGCCTATAAAATTTACAAGATAACTTGGGAATTACATTGATTTTTAACTTGAAGATAATTTCCTTCAATAATAGTATATACTAATAGTGTATAACTTTTATTGGTAGTTATTTTGATTTTAAAACATACGTGTATATGTTTTAGATTATTTAATAGAAAAAGTTCGTTGAAAACGTTGAATTTATTGGTAAAAATATATTATTTAAAAACCTTTATATGCTTAAGAGCTATTGTTAGAAAAAGTTCATTGAAATCATGGCTTCGAAGTGGTACAATGCCGCGAACAATACGTTAAGCACAATTAAATATCGTCTCATTACTCGCCTAAGATAGATAACATAAAAGTTTTCAGTGTTAGATACTACTGCCTAGACGTCTTCGTCGGCAAACTCTCATTAAACCTAACGTCATTAAGAGGCTTTGAATTTCGAACAAGCGGGTTGACCTTCAATTCCCCAAATAGCAGAGCGGCGTCCCATATTGATGCCCATTACTGGGATATAGGTCGTTGACAGAGAAATATTTATCCTTAGATATAGAACCGGGCTAAGTTTATTATAGCTCAATTTTCATAATGACATTATGTTTTGAGCGCAAATTACAAATTTGTAGTAAATCGTAATTTTAATTATTATCAAAGTCCCCGAAAATTGTAGTTATTTCCAGATTTTTATCGCTGTAACTAATCGCCGCGGGTGTAATTTTCATGCCGTTTTCAGTGCTCGTAACTCTTCATAACAAGTAGACAAGTTGTTGGGATTCGTGCTTCTTGAAAAATAAGGCCAATTTTCACTACATCCCCATTTTTCCGTCAACTTCCCGCCGAACAGCTTTCCAGATGTTTAGGTTCTATAAATCTAAATAAGTGTTCATGATACAATTATCAAATCTGAATGGATAACATTGTCTATTTACAATATTTATATTGTATAATGTATTGTTCTGTATTTTTATGAATATAAATGAATCTAACTGTTTCGGGTAAGTATATTTTGAGCTGTAAATGTATGACATACCTCTTGGTGCAGTGGTTACCATGACGTCTCACTGTTGAGCTACTGTCGACTGTCGACTGTCGACCGTCGACTGTCTACTAAACTAATGCTTTAACTTATTCGATTTACGAGAATTCGTTCAGTTTTAAAGAATCTTTATCTAAATTTAATCTTAAAAATTGTTCATTAATTTAGGATTTAATTTTTACTTGTCCTGCAATTTCTATTCTACGGTACCTTTATCAAGATGGAGTAATAGGTTATATTCGCTAACCAATATGATGCATTAGCTGATAATTATCAGGTCCGCTTGTGTACCAACAGAGATATTAATCGGCTTAAAGCTCAGTAATTACATAGGTTCTATAGCGAGCTATTAGTACATAGTGTCGAGTAAATGGGAATTGTATTCAATCGCTCGCACAATAGGCTTGCAGGTGTATAGCGAGGCACAGAGATGGCACAATGACGTCACATGCCGGCGATCTCCATTACGGAATCAAGGCGCGCACTGTTCCATGCAAGACGTATGAATGTCAATGCACTTGCGGTCTCTGTGGAGATCGCCTTCGAAGGCCCTGTGTTAATGTTTGGCGAAATGTTTCATCATCGGAATTGAATTTACCGGTACCTACCTAAAGAGTATCGTGTTAAGATGTATGTGTTGAGCGTATTTCTTGAGTGATAGATAAATTATTGTTATTACACCATCACGTCAGCTTACGGAGTAGGCACGGAGCACCGAGTACCAAATGTGTATCTGTACATACCTGATGTGCTTTCCGAACATGCTTGCTTCATTATCCTTTCTGCGAATATTATGAAATGTTTTTTATTGTTTATTAATCATTGCTATTAAAGATAGCAGCATTGCCGGTTCTCAATCTGACATGTTTTGACAGATTTAATTTACAAAAACACGGTCAACTGGGGATCTTCCATTTCATATAATAATAACAATGTAATTAAAAAAGGAAAATGAATATAAGGGTATAATTTAAAAAAGGGTAGCTATAAAACAAATTATCCGAAAGAAGCAAAAAAAACGTTAATTATCCGTTCTCCCAACTCTCAAATCAGCAGTAACATAGCTGGCAGAGATATCGGTACCTACGAAAATCATATTGGACGGCAGTAATGGATTCTTTTAATCAAAAAATTCAGTCCGCCCGCTCTGAGCGACAGTCATCAACGTCACGTCAATTTGCCTATTCGAACGCGCCAGGAGTCGTGCTGGCCTTTCATGAAAAGCTTTCCAAATCACGTACGCATAAAACGTCACCAGATTTTCGGACACCGTCGGCACGGAGCTCGCCGCCCGCGGTGTTTCAATATGATTTCGCCATCCTTTGATGTAATTTATTCTAATAATACATCTGTATACTTGTGACGTCATATAACTTGTGAGAAATATGTCAAAGTTTCTTCTGTGCATAACTTTTATAAAAAGTTTCATAAAGTGATATGATTTTTATGGGGTTTATTCTAAAAATGGTAGTGCAATGCTAATGACCTGAAACATACAAAAAAATTCGTCAGTGTCATTAAATTTTTATTTTTTTATTGATTTATTTATTTTTCATACAAGACTACATTTCATACAATTATATTTAATATTATATTAATATTTATAGGATATGAGAAACTTGAGTCAACGGATTAGCCTTGTTCTTATTTTGAATCAAATCTAGAAACAGAAAAGTAAGCAGTATTTTTATAACTTTTGAGCCTAAAATGTTTTTAGGGAAGCATAGTCGTAGAGTTCTTTGAGATATGAACGTAAATTAACCAGTCCGATACCGTTTCGGAGCCGCTGGTCTTTCACATAAAGGCTTTTGAAGTCACGTGCACGCAAAGCAACGTAGTCCAGCGAAAAATGCTAAAATTCATTCACTTGTATCGCTTTAATACACCCGTTTCTGTTCAGAGTAGTGTTCAGCACGAAATGGTATTTAATACTGTCTATTTGTAATATAGACGCAAGCAGTGATAGCCTACTGGTTTAAAATTTAGTTTCTCAATCTGGGGATGCCGGGGTTCAATACTTAGCGCACGCCTTTTGAAAAAAAAAACTATAATTAAAGTGAAAATATCTCTTGTTATAACGATGAAGGAAAACATCGTGAAGAAACGTAAGCGTGCATACTTTAATTATCAAAAGAAATGTTGTCGAAGGCGTGCAAATTCTGCCAACTCGCAATTGGGTAGCGTAGCGGACTGTGGCCTTAAGCCTCTAATTTTGAGAGAAGACCCGTGTGGAAAGTGGAACGATGACTGTTGATGATGTAATGTAGGTGATGAAAAGTAGGACAGCTTACTGTTTTTCCTGTTCTATGACTTGACTAATTGTAGCCACGTAGCTGGCCCTGCCTCGGGCAATTGAAGCTCGTATTTCACTTATCATATAATTGGGTTTATATAATTAATATAACAAATTATATAATTCAATAATACAGTTTATTCTTGTAATTAAATTATACAATAAATTACAGAGCAATATGGAATATCAGCGCCAATATCACATTGCGAGCGGGTATAATATTGTGATCGGATATAGTTCGAATTTTGTTTCGGTATAAAATAGTAATTCTTAATACCATTTCTGTTAGTATTTCTCGTATTCTATTTAAAGGAAGCTTGCCCGTGCCGAGCGTGGCCAACGAGTGGGCAGTCCACCTGATTGTAATTGCACTTTAACTTATTGAACGCCGCAATTCAAGCACCTCACATAACGGGACGAGGTTTAAATGGAAAACAATTGGTTTTTCTTTAAGACGATTATCTGATTGCAGGCGGTACTCGAGTTTGTTGTTATTGTTAAATATTAAATATTACAGGTTGTATATAGACAGGTCTGATTAAAAATAGTCACCTGAAGCTTAAAATAGACACGAATTTAATTTATTTTAAATGTCGTATCGCTCGGTTTCAATTACGAATTAAAATCAATTTTCATTTAACTGTCTTTCATTCTTAACACATACCCCTAAAAGCTATGTAGTAATTTTAATACCTGATATATATTTCATTCATTTAAATACATTTTTATGTACTCGGCTATCGACCACTACTAACATATTCACTGTTACTAATGAAAATAACTATTTGAAAATAAGCACCGCAAGAACTATACTATGTCCGGTGTAAGAGAAACAAACTTTTGGAAGTTGTTCAACAAAAAATAAGTTGTTTATTTAAATGAGTTACAAACTTAAATAAAAAAATGTTATTTATATCAGTCTCGGGGGATGAATTGGCTATTTGTAGCAGCGGCGTCGGCGGCCCAGCGCCGTAGAGACAGCTGTACTCCAGTAAATGACGATGATATTATGGAAATACGTCTCTGATGGCGGCATTTAAACCTGTCGTTTATATTAGAACGAAACATTTTTAGCTACATTACTTTTAAATACTTGTCGCACTTGTATAATACAACCTGAATGAAAAAATGTACGCCATGTACATATCCATCTTATGGTTATAATTGTATGACAACATCGTTCCAAATTTATTTAGTTGTCAAATATTTATGATAGCGTTAATAGGACGTATTATAATTTGTCGTAATAGTCTTCATTATAATTGTCGACTTTTTTCCAATATATGTCGTGTTGTTCAAGTTTAAAATGCGTACTCCTAATTACCAACTTTCATAATATATTTTTTTATTTACGAATGACTTTGGAAATTATAATTTGGTAAGGAAACTCTTTTCATAGTGAAATATTAATTGCTTGTCGTTACATTAATAAATATGTACAGATAATATGTATGTTTATATTAATTATCAAATATAAAATTTACGATACCTAAATAAATAACTAGCAAACGTATGAAATATGTGGAGGGTGTTTTAGAGGCGCCTTGAGATGCGTGTTTTCAAAATAACTATTATTAAACCAGTGACAGAATAATCTTATTTCATACAACAGATACAGTTGTGTGTATTCCAGCCATTTAATTATACCCTTTGTTTGATACTGTGTTTATGTAAATTGAATTTGACTTCAATACAATTAAGCTGATTAATCTTATGATCCTCGCTTACACGTCAATGTATTAATTCTATTATTGCCTCTATCTTCTGTTATCCAAGTTAATAGTCTATTACAAATGACTACCTATGACTAACCGCAATGTAACTGACAGGTCTCCTATTATCCTTTATTATTCGCTGTAAAAAATGTATCCCAATATTGTTAAAACTTTATCCTAATAGTGGGAACTGAACTTAGTTATATTTGATAAATCGTACAGTACTATGCTTTAGGAATACTATGCTTACAATTTTTTTTTTTATTGAATAGGGGGAAAACGAGCAAATTAATATAATATACTGTAATTACTATATAACGAATTATTAATATATTGTTGTTCCAGAGCAAGAGCTGCATTATACGTGATTGGTATGAACCGTTTATTTTAAGATAATGTTTACATGTACCTATAGGTATCTTCAAAATGTTTTGGTACCAGCTCAAGCTCTATGTAGTGCGGGACCGCGGTCAAACGCCAGCTTGCCATATGGTAAAAAAACTAGGTCTACCTTCAATCAGTTACAAATGCGTAGCTACCTAAGGGGACTCCTTTGCAATGCTTGGAAATTTAACATATCTGTCTGCTCTATAAGTCAAAACAATGGCACCATTGTTACCTGGTTGCATGGACAGTAATTCAAGGCTACTCTAATAGATGGTTCTAGTATGTCCATGATATTACGAACCTGTTAAATTTAGTACTAGAACTGGCTATATGTACTCGTATTCATAGATGTAATATGAAGGCCGAGCGTATAATCCAGCTATTGAATAGAACAGCCTACGAGAGGATAGTTTCCAGATTGAATTGTGATATTGAAGTGTGAATGCAAGCTTATGTTTATTAAATATATTCAAGACCATAAGGAAAAATATTTATTGAGTATCAAAGTAAATATTTATCAAATAGTTTTTGTTTGAGTAACACACTTAGCGGCTTACAGTAATTCAATTGAAATTAGTTACAGAAAGTTTTCTTTATGATTTATTATACTGTGCCCTAACCCTATAAATTAAACAATTGGAAATGGTACTTAGATTACAGCACTATAGGATTCATGAAAATGTCTGATAGTGCTTGTTGTAGCTTTACTGAACAAAACAGCTTATATAATATGTATGTTACTAAGATGAAACTAAAGGATTCTTTTATTGACATCTCCATCTCGTTCTTTGCGATATCACTACAGTTGGTCAATAAGAGAAACCTTAGGTCGTCCTAGTCGAAGCTAGTCGAGCTATCACGAAAAAACATACGTGGCTTATGTCGGTATATAAATCAATCGTCATGATGATTGTCTAAATATGCGGTTGTAATTCACCAGGCAATCATAAATGCCACAGTGAAGGCTATTCTCGAGCACATAATCGGGGTGCTAAATATCAAAGCACTAGAATCTGTGGACTATGGTAATAGTAATTAAATAACATCTAAACTAACGTTAAATATTTGTTGTTTTTAAAACTTATACGAAAAAACTGTGAACGTTCTACTAAATTAAGAAATATTCTACTGGTACTAACTCTGGACTATTTTTGTTTTCAAAAACATTTTCAGTTAACCCTCTATTTATTCGCTTGCAGCGAGTTCGCGGCGGAGACTGCTCCGCTAGACTAGTCGGGCCACCCCGAAAAACGTACGTGAGTTAAGCCGGTACATTCATAATCATGTGTATAAACACTCACGAAACATTTAACTTGTAATACTAGTTCGAACTGTTTATATATGTACCTACACACATATATATTTATGTATGTAGTCTAATGTAGGATATTCTCCGGCTAGGTGGAAAGACGGCTTGCTAAAGGCTAAAGGCAGAAGCTGGATGTAATAAAACGAATGTGTTACTCACGTTTTGTGCCAGATTAGCTCACCAAATGTATTGCTATCTTTGTCTCTTTCTTTAAAAACACCTACATCAAACGCAATAATAAAAAAAAAACAGACAAAAGTACAGATCATTCGCCACGAAACTATCGTGTCCACTGTTACACTATATTAATATCATATTTAGAAGTATTTAAAAGGAAATTTATGTTTGAACGAAGTGACTCAGTAAAATAGTAGTCGATCTTAACATCGAATTTTGTTTGATTATTTATTACAAGTTAGCTTAAAACCTTATACAGATAACCTATGGCCTGGTTTTCAGACCATCTCAACCCTTAATGGCTTAGCCATTTCATTCATTACTGAAATCCATGTGATTAAATATCATTTTTTTATTATCGGTAAAGCACTTACGTTTAATTTATTGAATGAAAATAATTAACAAAGACAATAACGCACATATTAATGGTATGTGAATCCCATGAAAACAAAATCTGAAAATTTATACGGCACTTAGGTGTTTATTGGTCGTTAAATCAGGAACTGGATTTTTAAGTACCAATTTAAATGTGACTTTGCTCATATATAGAAAATTTGACGACAGAAGCTTGCAAATCGACTATAAAAAACGGTATCGAATAAAAAGAAGTCGTGAGTAATTGGAGTACCAACCACAGGTATAACTAACAAAACGTCCTACAGAAAGGCATCGCTGGCTTACAGGACGTACTTTAACTCACCGGCGCAGTAAATGCCATGGGTGGAATTTAAACTGAACCAAGTCAGACGGTCTGTGAGACCTGCAAACATGTGAATTAGTCAAATCAAATAGTCATCACGGTATCATCATCATCAGCCTATCTCAGTCCACTGCTGGAAATAAGCTTCCCCCAATGAGCGCCATCGCGCCATAAAGGTATACGAACTTAAAAATCTTAGTATAATTACAAGTAACTGCTAGCCATAAATAACCAAAGCTAGCCATAAAATGCTTACTGCTGTTTAACGGCAGCTATGATTTGCAGGTTCCCACAAATATCTCTTTTGTTCTCAAATTACTCTTCCCTGTTCTTGGTTATTTTGAATATCAAAATAACCAAGAACTATGTTGATATTACGGAGAAGCAAGTAAATAAACTTGAGCAACTCCAAAATGTGCACATTCTGTTCATATTTAGACTTGGCAAATATGACCACATCTCAGTTTGTCGAGTGTCTCTCTATTCATCTTCCTTGGGATACTCACATTCTTTGTTGTCCTTCCTCTACTCTATATTTTAACTTTGTGAGACTGTTATTCCCACCTACTCTAGTATTTTCAATAGGAATTTATAATTTCGTTAATTCGTTTATAGAAGACTATACTTGGTAAGCATAACTAACTAGTCGGTCTTTTTGCTCTTTCTTATAAATTTATACAGAAGTTGTAAAAAGCAAATAATTTTGCTAAGTGAAACTTGCATATATTTGATAGTTTGTTTTTAAAGAAAAATGAAGTGTACACAATGCATATACACATGTTATAGAAGCGTATACAGGCCACAAAATAGCAATAATGCAGTAAAAAGATTTTCAGCCGGAACGACTTCATCTGAAATTTGTGACGCCACCTAAAAACAAACAGCCACTCACAAGAAAGTCGCCATACCGTTTTTGGAATGATATGTATTTGACAACAAAAAAAGTAAATATTATTTTTTAAAAGTAAGTAAATTTAAATCATGGAATACTTAAATTTATATCTAAAAATACAATCCACTTAAATCAACAAAACCATTTGCTATAAGTGAAAAGCAAGTTTTTTGCATACAACGAAAAGTCAACCCCGAATAATTGGATTGTTCGTTCATCCGTAACGAGTATTTATGTGAACATGCATGAAAACACAGCGGTGGCGCTGGTGTTTTACAAACGTTTCTTTTGATCAAAATACAATTTTTCAGGCAAAAAGAAATCTTAGACATATAAATAATAACAATTTAATCGTAATAAAAAGGTATTACGCAAAGTTTTTGGGTACAATTTACATTTTTGTAAATTTGTTACAATTCTTTTTCGCGGTTTTCTTTGTATCTGTATTTTTTTTCTTATCATCATCGACGATAACTATTGCATCGGTTCAGTGGTCTCTCGAGTGAGAAGGGGAAGATAATAAGTAAGACTTAACCTTGCAGGTTTATTAATGTGGGATGAAAGACAAGACGAATTTCATTTGGCAAAAAATACTTGGCGATATGGTAAAAGTGAGCTCAATTAAAATGTCTACCCTCCAATTAGATGAAATGACGATATACACAAACTATCTGGCAATGGTTGGATGCGACGCATTGAAGGTCGAGTTCAATGGCATGCTATTAGAGAGGCCCATGCACAGCAGTGGACGAAAACTGATGATGATGGTAAAAGTTGACTGAAACCTTGGTTCATGAGAAACAGCAG
>DWEC01001729.1:0-12808 GCA_018245735.1 Microceris miodesmiata | reverse complement strand
AGTCGCTACTAGAAAATTAGAAAATTAAACTAAATTAGAAAAATTCCATAGTACCCGACCCGGGATTTCATCCCAGGACCTCCCGATCGGCAGTCGTGTTTGCATCCACTCGACCAACGAGGCTGTCGAATCTACAGAAAAATACAAAATGTGAATGGTACCTTGACCTGAATTACAATATACTGGATTAATATTTAAATGCTAACGTTTCCACCGCGAAATCTTTCCAGAGAAACTCCACTACATCTACCCCATCGAGGCTACTCATACTGAGGGTCTGGAAAAAGAGCTGCAGGACTCCCTCTTCTGTCCAAAATGCTTGCCTGACTGCGAACTGACCCAACACTACACCAAATACTCTAAAATACCGCTAAACGACCTCACTTGGAAACAGAAGCAGTTTAGAAATTATTATCTGTGAGCTGAAAACAGTTTTCTAAACATCAACTGACTTTTTCATGATCATCACCATTTTCAGCCTATCTGTTCCTTGACATAAGACTTCCGTTATGAGTTTACTTGTTTACTTGTCATGTTCGTAAATTATATATAGATTAATTTCTATGAATGAATCACGTTTGTGGGTTCAATTCCCACACATAATAAGCATAAAATATTTGGTCAATTTCTGAACGTTAAATTATTTGTACAAGCATTGGTTTACAAAATACTTTTAAATGAAAATAAATTATAAACAGCCAGTCTATGCCAGGTCTGATTCAAAAACAAATGACAAATTATGCCAGGATATAATAATTATATATATTTATATTTCCAGGAAGGATCTGAACATGACCAAGAAATGCGTTCTCAGTATTTTTCAGTCCACTACTGATGGTATTCTTAACCGTTTGGACGTGGTATCATATTGGTTTGGGATATTAAGTAACTACTTCAAATATTTTAGTCCAGTTCCGCTTAGTCTAACTGATCAGTCTCACTGTCAATAATTATAACATACCATCCATATCTTTCACAATACATCTTTAGGTGAATTTAAAAACATTGTAATGCCATTTTATTTGAGAACCTATTGGAAAAAATACATAACCTATATAGATTATTGTAATTGAAACGTCAACGTGTATATTTTATTTCTGTTTAAAAAAATATATTAACATTCTTTGCAGGTAACGTGGGCGGCTTTTGTGGGGTTCTACTAGGAATTTCCATCGTATCTTTAATAGAGTTAATTTATTTTTTTATTATCCGATTTTCTACAACGATATTTCTAATTTATCGGTATGAATAAAAGTTCGAAGAACATTTTTAACGTCTTCTCTGTTTCCTGTATTATTTTTCTAATAATTAGCAGTCTCGAAATCTGAATAGTCCGATTAAAATCCTTTAAAAACTACATTAGGACTCTCAACTTTAGGGATCTTGTATTCGGCGTTCGAAATAATTCTTTCGTAGATGGTATCACTGGCGAAAACATTGCAATAGTGTTACTATAAATATAATACTAAACATGTACGAACAGAAATGTCTATTTATTTTTATTATTTGCCAAAAACAGTAAAAATAGAAAACGTAATAGAAAAAAAAACATTGTTAAACATCCGTCATTCATGTTCAGTTTCTTGTTTATTGTTACGTTTACAGTGAATGCTACATTACAAATTGTTACATGCAAGTTATTTAGTAAATTATTTGTTACGCTTCCCTGTTGGTGTTGAATATTCTGACGACACAAAAATAATCAGTGCGTTTTCTTCATTTCGTAAAGTAATATAATTGCATTACATAACTTCATATATACACTGTATACTTTTAATTTTTTAAAAACTCTAGTAGCTATTTCCAAGAATGCGCGTCATTTATCTGTCAAAACGGGCGTGGCAAAATTACATTAAGATTTGGAGTCGCAATAAACGATTTTATACCACAATGTCGGCTAATTTACCACCCGGAAAAAGTGACGGTGAGTTTCAGAATTGTATATTCAATGTATTTATGTATGTAACATATAAATATATATTTTTAAATGATTACAGCCGAAGAGCCTGCAGAAGGATCGGTCCCGCCAAATCCAATAGAAAGCCTGGGTTCGCGGATAAGAGATTTAGATGTGGACTCTATACGGCGGTACTTAGCTCAGAAACTTGGGTTCTATGAGCTATCGGAGCCCTCAGCGCCGGCGGATAAAGTTTTAGAAGAAGTGAACTTTGACGGCATAGTGAAGTGGATTAAAAACGACCGGTGCAAAAATGTGATTACACTTTCAGGAGCGGGAATTTCAACTTGTGAGTAATGTGAAATTTCTAATATATATTCTCCAACATACTTCAAGGCTTCCGATAGGTGTTAAGGACTTATTTATTTGTATTTATCAATGGTTATAGTAGAAACATACACAAATAAACTCTGTCAAACAATATGAATGAAACATCTCATATAGGATACTGTTATGTATTGTGATAACATTAAGTATGTTATAAAATATTTTGAGTAGAGAAAATATTATGTGAGAACTCAATTGACCCAATACACTCAAATATGCAAAAATAGAATTAAAATAGGTAGGATGCATCTTTCCACTTATGTTTTATACAATGGTGCTTAATATTTTCACCTAATTATAACAATTCTCAAGTGATTTAAAATGAATCTAGAAAATTCATGGTATTTTTTTGTACCAGACATATTTAAAAAAGTTCTGAAATGTTTATTTAATGTCTATGCAGTAAATGAACATTTCTGTTTCACAAGATATTATTTATTCAATATTGAGTCTTAACTGATATATTCTTAACAATTCTTCGGCAAACTTAAACTGCAAATTTTCATTTATACACTTATTCCAGCATGTTTAACATAGTATCTCTAATTACATTTATAAAAACATTCCAGCCGCCGGCATACCTGACTTCCGTAGTCCTGAAACAGGACTGTACCACAACCTACAAAAGTATGATTTACCGGAACCTAAAGCTATATTTGAAATCAACTTCTTCCGTCAAAACCCAAAGCCCTTTTTTACCCTGGCAAAGGAGTTGTTCCCCGGCAGCTTCAAACCGACAATATCACATTATTTCATCAGAATGCTTCATGAGAAAGGTAGATAATACTTCTAATTGCTTAATGTTATGTTTGCTTCTCTTATTATATGCCTATTGTACTTTAAATAATGTTTATATGTGTGTTATCATGATTATCAACATTTAAATGTCCACTGTTGGACATAGGCCTCCCCAAAAGGGGGTTTATGCCCGTAATCTCCACACTAGGCATGCGGGTTGGAGATCTCAGGGCACAATTTTTCACACCGCAAACTCTGCTGCCGATGTCGGCTGACGTCGGTGGCCATGACATTTAGCCGTACCTATTGTATGATATACTGTAATTGAATGAAAGTGTGGTTGGATCTTTTTGTCATGACAAGATAAAATATTTCATATACAAATAGATAAAACAACTTAATGTAATCATGTAAATGGCTTAATGTTCAAAGAATCATATAAAAAATATATAATGTTACCAGGTAACATTTGACCAGATATCAATTAAGGCCATAATCCCCTTTTGGGGGAGACCTATGTCCAGCAGTGGACTGAGATAGGCCGATAATGATCAATTAATATTATAAATGTAGAAATATATTGTAAAAAAGGCACTTACATTTAGGTTATATATTATTAGCTTCACATAACATATTTTATAAAGAAAAATGCTTCAGATATGGTACCTAATATTAATGTTAGTGAAGAATGTATTGATTTTGAATGATTACACTCATCAGTAGAACATTAGCACTCTACCCAATATACTCCATTTCATATCTATGACATCATTCACATCTATGTTATTTTTACATATAATTCGTCCTTATAATTAATATAATTTCTTAACCATTGCTATGTTGTCAATAATCAATCAATCATTTCATTTGCTGGGATTTGTTCATATAGATTTCACCATAGTTATATTATATATAGAGTAGGGAAAACATATGGCTGCCTGTAAGTGGCAGCGACCGACGGTTAGAAAATGAATAACAATAGTAATACCCTGTTTCCTTCGAAAAAAGAATGAACTCATGCTAACATTACCTGTGCATGCACAAGTAGAAAAAGATAGGTAGCCTCATTTGCTTTCTCTTTTTTTCGATGGACACATTTTAAGGTAGCACCCTTACTCTATATATATTTCTATGGACATCACAGCTAGTACTTAAATAACTATATTTTTATATGGTTTTAACTCTTTTCACTTTGAGAGGAGACCTATGACCAACAGTGGTGCAACAAAATGGTTAACAATGAATAAATCTAGCTTAACAAGGTAGATTTTGTTCTTATTATCTGAGGTTATCCCCTAATTTATAACCTTTGAAATGAATCATATTACAAATACCTCAACTAATCATAAACACCTTGTATTATCATTAAAATCTCATATACTCAAATATTTGTCTGATAATTTCCAATGCAGTAAATGAAAACAGCATGATATAATTGTATAAAAAGACAAACACTTGAATGTGTTAATTTTGTGAAGTCTATGTAAAAACTGTTAAAAGATTTAAAATGTGGGTGTAGAACAACACCAAAAATGGAAATTGGAGATAAGTTTAAGCATTTTGTTTTTTTCCTTATCAATTTCATTTCATAATCAAATACAGTCCACCTAATAAAGTTATAAAGGCCATACTTTTCCACATTGACCGAAGCCAAAGCATTTTTCATTATATGTGTAATACATTATGAAAACTTAAACCATTGTAACTGTGTAACCAACCATTGTAAATGTGAATACTTGATCTTCAATTTGTATATAATGTCATAGCTGTGTATGTTTGGAATATGAACTACTGATTTCTAAAAACAGGCAGAATTCAATATATTGGGGCCATCACGTTTTGTTACCTTCTGAGATTTATTCGATCTTAGAACTTCCTCTTTTCCTATTAAATGTTTCGTGAGTATTTATACACATGATTATAAATGTAACGGCTTAACTCACGTGAGTTTTTCGGGATGGCCCGACTAGTTTCGGACCTGTACAAGGTCCTTCGTTCCTAGCCCCAACCGTTTGCAGCGAAGTCGCAGCGGTTTTGTTATATGTAGAAGCAGGCTTGTGTTTGGCTGCAATCTCACCTGATGGAAAGTGAAATGCAGTCTACGATCTAGCACCCTGAAAGTGCCTATTCACTCTTGTTTTGTATAAATTCAGGTTATACGAGCTGGGAAAAACATTTCCATCCTGAATCACTAGTCTCATTCAAAATTATCATTGATGTTTTCTTCTAGGATTGTTGCTCCGTCATTACACCCAAAACATTGATACATTAGAGAGAGGCGCCGGTCTACCTGAAGACAAGATTGTTGAAGCACATGGCACCTTTTACACATCTCACTGCTTGGACTGTCGCAAGCAATATACCCTTGAATTTATTAAAGGTAATTTTTTAAACAATCTTAATATAGAAATACACAGACTTGTAGTAACATGTAACATCACATCTGTTATCCCTGAAGGGGTAGACAGAGGCGTGTAGTTACACATCCCACATTTCACCAATTACATTTAAATCCCATGGAATAGATGTTGAGTCTATAGCCGTACACCGGGCTCAAATCCAGACTGAGTCAGTAATAGAAATTCCAAATTATAATAATCCAATAGTACCTGATCCGGGATTTGAACCCATGACATCCTGATTGGCAGTCACTCTCGGGACCACTCAACCAATGAGGCGGTCAAACAGACTTGTAATATTATTGCTATATTCTATACACTACTTTTTTACAGTACATCATCATCATCCTGTTTCTTAAACATGAGGCCTCTCCTGTGGAGTTTTTGCCCATAATCCCTGAGCTGAGCATGCAGATTGGGCATCATACAGTTACAACATATAATTTACTAGACATAATAATTGACATTATCGGGAATCCTGTCCTAAAGCTTACTTGTTTCATAATTATGTAGCACGACTAGTGTTCAAATATATAAAATGCTATTGTTAATGTTGACAAATTGGATAGTATTAAAGCCACACAGTAAATTACTTCCTACATTGAATTCAATATAATAATTAACTGGTTGAGTGGTTGCAATCGCGAATACAGATTGGGGGGCCTGGGTTCAAATTTCGGGTCGGGTACTATTGTGATTATTCTTAAAATTTCTAGTATAAATTTTAAGTAGCGGCTCAGAGTCGGAATGCTCAGTGTATGGCAATATGTTCACCATCCATTCTATTTCTAAATATAGGCATGACTGATGAAATGTGGGAGTGTAACACATTCCTCTGCCTATCCCTTCAGGGACAAAAGGTGTGACCTCACTCTTTTTAAATTAACTGACTTTAAGTCATATTGAAGAAATCTTATTTGAAGATGACTGGACACTTCCATAGCAGGCAGCGACACTATTGTGACTGTTCGTTACTAGGTTAGGATTAAACATATATACTCATACATACATATAAATATACACACACACACACACATGTGTGTGTGTGTGTGCGCGTGTGCGTGTGTGTATAATTAGTAATATTAATTTTAGTGCACGAAATAACATGCTTATCTTGATATTTTTCAGACAAAATCTTCGCGGATCAAATCCCTATTTGTACAGAATGCCCTGGAGTGGTCAAGCCGGATATAGTCTTTTTTGGTGAGAGCTTGCCGGACAGGTTCCAGAGGTGTGTGCAAGAGGACTTCCAGAAGTGTGACATGCTCATCATCATGGGATCTTCACTTGAAGTACAACCTTTTGCATCACTAATCGATATGTAAGGATTATCAAATCATTTTTATTTGCCACATCCAAAAAGGATCTTTTTGGCTTGAATTTTTAAACTTGAGTTTGTTTTAGCTTTATAGTGTACTAACTGTACCCGGCGCGCATTGCTACGCTAACAACTAAGATAAATTAATATCATATTCGTTTCCCCTGTGTAAAAATATATGGTAATACTGATTTTCATGACAATCGGTTGAACGGGACAGAAGTTGCTACTCTGCAGCGCCACCAGGTGGCGAGTGGCATCATTGACTATATTATACGAACCTTCTCAGTGGAAAAATACATATATATACCAATTTTCATAATAATCGGTCCAGTAGATTTGAGTTCATCGATGACATACAGACAAACATTCATGTTTATATATAAGATGTTATTCAAAAAGCACGTCATACTAAAGTGAAACCTCACGCCACTAGGCACATTTGATTTGAAAATTATATATTTTTACAAAACATTTAAGACAATATATTAATACTAAAACTTAACTAGACCCCAGTATACCTACTATAACTACTATATCTTTAATAATTGCTGAAATTTACCTGGTGTGATAAAAAAATAATAAAGAAAAAATTTTTTTTAATGACAAAACATTCTTTATCTACCTAACAACACAATTCTATTAGGCCTACACGCGTCCCATAAACAAACATGATTAAACGTGAACTCGTTAGAACGAACCCTTATAACAATTTGCGCGATAAATCTACTTACCCGCCATTACGCACCCACATAAATCCAAAATAATCAACTTATTCATAACAATGTTAATATGACCATAAAATTAAATATTAAAACACGCTGTATCCGTAACGATTTCATCTATTCAAATATCGTTTTTCCTTTCTAGAAACATGAAAGTCTATGCGTCAAAAAGGGATAGCAATATTCCATTGCGCACGTATAATTGAGTCTGCTGTGAGTAATGTTCGCGGTCACGCCCCCCAATCAAAGCTCTGCCCCCTGATTGGTCGAGTGTAATGAGGCTTGAGTTTGAAATGTTCTTTTTTCAAACGATTTTCTTTCATTATAATTCGAGCATCTCATGAGCCCCTAGTAATATTAGACTTGATTTTATTTTGTACCACACACTGTTTGGGAATTAAAATTGTTCTGGAAAAAAAACTTTTTTTTTCTAGTTTGCCTGGAAACCTTCTACAATTCTCTAGACTTAGGTATTTCGTTTTGTGATCGATATTCCGATCACTTTATCCATAATGTTCAAAGCGTGTACTTATTTAATTTTCGACTGCTTTTTTTACGAAGGAGTCGATGACTGCAAAGAACGCTAAATAAGCAATCAGACAATGTGGGACTACACGAAGAAAGTATCTAATATGAGAAATGTATACTAACCTATCTACTACTTAAATAAAATTGAAATAGAAGCTGCATTATCTATTCATCTTTGCTTCTTTCATTTTATTGCATACAGAATTATTATTTTTGAAAAGGTCATCTAAAACAATAATTTGCGTTTCTTAAAAGAATATTCACCAATACTTTACTTACATATTCGTCTAAGCAGATAGTTTAATTATGCAGAACTTCTTAAGAACTTCAAGACTGCAGAACCAAGATTCCAGAAGTATACAGCTTGGTTGGGCAGCATATAGGAAACTTCGTCAGGCCTGTTCGTCACCGCCACCGCAAAGCTTGAAGAATAGGGAGCCTTGTTTGCCATTATTTATCACTTGATCAGATTAAATCTTTATCTGTTCACGCCTCGTGAGGAGTATGAAAACGATTCAACAGTTTCTTGACCCTGTTATAAATTTGAAATTCGAACGTCAAATTGTGACACGCATCAGTACCTATGATGACATTAAAAAGCGAAACCGAGTTCCAAATTCAAATGCACCCCTCGTGACGAACGGGACGACACGTCACACCACTACTTGAGTGCACTTAACGCGCGTTACTAATACTATTACAAATTTATATAGAACACACTAAAAATTAGTAACTTTACTTTAAAATGATTTCAATAAGGCAGAATTTCGATTGACAAGAAACAAATTAATAGCAAGCACAATTTTGTTATTTATAAAATACTGTATTCGAATTCTGCGATAATATCATTTATGGATGGCCCTTATTGCAATGACATAAAGTATATTTTTAAACCTATTCTCTTTAAACAAGTCGAAATAAAATTGTGTAGTAATTCTATGAAATAAATCCCGGTAGTCATATAAATATAATTATCATTCTTGTGGCTAAGAAATTAAAATTGAAATTTGAACGATGTTGTTTGAACATCACCCAGCAAATTAAATTAGCAATGGATATCAAAATCGTGCGCCCGTTTCGAAAGTGTCTTTTGACGTTTTTGACAGTTGGTCGAGAGGGCGCGAAATTACGCGCTACAGATTAGATATTATTGACGCTGTCAGCGGAGTTTTTAGTTAATGAAAGCAATGGTAATGCACTTTTTCTTTTAATTCATATGGCCAGATACTTATTGGATGAATGATTTAAAAATAAATGAGGACATCTAGCTAAACAACTATATCTATAACAGATATACATAATTTATCATTAAAATATTTGTCCGACCGATAGTCGAAACTGAGACCCAAGCAGTTCTCTCCAAATGAACACCATTACATGTTATTGAATAATACTGGCTGCCATGTTGGCTCAGTGGACGCATGCCCGCCTGCTAATCAAGATATCCTAGGTTTGATCCCCTGATCGAAGAAAGTATTAAGTATAGGGTTTTTAACTTAAAATTCCAAGCAGTATCCAAGCAATGTATGGGCAATAGGCATAATCCCTTTTCAATGGTAGGATGAATTACATAATATAAGTACATTATGAAACTGTACCATAATCCTTTGCTTAGGTATTCCTTCGACGAAGTACAGGCGTAATATAACGATATTAATGAACAATAGAAGCATTCTGGCCGGGCTTAGAATTCATTGGTTTTGGCCAGTAACATTATCTTATAAAAAAATCTTTTGCACATTTATAAAACCTTTTCACTTCTTATTATTAAAGTTTGATAACAAAGCAAAATAATTATAAGTCTTTATGTTCTATGATTTACCGCATCATAATATTTTACTACGCCGTATACGTTAATATCATAGACAAGACAGCTTTGTCTAAATTTACACCAACCTGTCATCGGAGAGCTACAAATTAGTCTTAATCTATCAATAACAAATCAATCAACGCGACTAGCAATTAACGGTATTAATTACGTTGTTGCCAGATATGGTGCGACTTATTTTAAAATGTAATAAATAGCATTTAAAGGGCGGTGTGTCAGTATTTATCGAAATTTTATTTAAATCATGATCTAAAAAGACGATACTATGAACAGTAACAAATTTCTACATGTCTAATAAAAATATTCAAACTATTAAAGTAGCTGTTATATTGTGAGTTACAATGCAATGATATGACAACTGGTCAGCCATATTGATGATGAGGAGAGATTGGTGTTTTTAATAGTACCTAGTAAGTGCCAGATATTTAAATAGATATTACCGGTTCCTATTACATGACAGTTATTAGCTGTGGACTTCATTTACGTGGGAAACTGGTCCAGTCATATTGGACTTTATAAGTTATAATTATTTTGCACGAATCCTTAATAGGTATTTTTTTAAGATGAACATATCGTTAGTTATTCTTGCTTATATGAGCTATTTGTCAGTGAAGGTTTCGCCAAAACCGGATTGCATTTTATGGGATTTAATGTTTTTTATAGGGAATTCTAAATTATTTTTCTAAAGCAAAAATAGATTAAATTAGGTACTCCTCATAACATTAGCTACATGCCTGTAAAAGTTGCGTCGAAATCAGTTCAGCCGTTTTAATGTTTACCGGAAAAACAGACAGATAGACTAAATTAAAAAAGCGTTTTTGTTATATGTAGCTTATGTACTGTTACGTGTGGGTACTTCTAGTTGTACTTCTATAAGTCCTCATAAATATCTAGATGTTTATCGAGATCTATGTACTACCTACATATGTGTATCAACGTGCTTTTAACTAAGTAATTTTTAATCAGTTCATTCAAAGAGAACCACACTTGCTATTCATTTTTACACGTATTTAAAAGAAAATATACGAAATTCTAACCCACAAGAAAAAGCTGTATTATGTCTGTGACTACAATCTTGTGGTCTTTCGTACATAATCTGCGGCCATTTCCCGCTGTCTCCAGCGGAAGGGGCGTGGCTTCCGGTCGCGTTCCGTTTTACTTAATGCTAAATGACATGATCCATTAAGTTGGACCACATTACACCGAGCTTCCCTTATCCTGTTATTTTGATCTCCATAAACGGATTCAGTATTAAAGGCTGTGATTTATTGAGATTTAGATGTAATGCAATAAAATAGATCCGACTACTGCCCTAATTTATTACTCAAATTAACAATATAATTCTTGCAGAAATAGGTATTCCACATATCAAAAGTTGGGAGACAGTATAAGTTGAAAATAAATATTTCATTGACGTAGTGTAGGACGCCCTCCAGCTAGGTGGAGTTACGTTATACGCAAAGTGGCTGGCAGTAGTTGGATACGAAGAGCTGAAGATCGACCTCAATGGCGTGCCATTTGAGAGGCCTATGTCCAACAGTGAACGGGAATAGGCTGATGATGATGATGATTCCATTGACGTTAATGGTGTTAGTGAACACGTTAAATTATGCCACAAGAGTAATGGCGGCAAAGCAACTGCTTTCCCGCCATTTTTTTTCTCTGACATATTAACTGCTAGTGAGAAACATTAACTACATTTTTGATATTCTTAGAAATAAAGATTGATTTCGCTATTTATATAAACGTTTATACTTTCCTAGTTTCTACTTTTTGTTATAATCTCCAAATGGAATAAAATATTAATCTTATTGTTTCGTAAATACACGACAAAATTTTACACAGTGAGTCCAATGTAAATTTAGTTGTATCTACAAACTAATACAGAATAAAGAAATATTACCAACATGAATTACGTTGAGTTACAATAAACGACTGCGAGGGTACGTTACCTACTCACAAATTTTCCCCTAATTCAATAAGCGTGAAGGCTATAATTTACAAAGCACACGACGACAAAACAAATGCACAAATTGGATCGCTCAACGTACAATTTGAAACTCGTTATCGAATTAATATTGATTTGTAATTACGTACCGTTTTATATACGAATGTTTGTTCAAATGTTTGTCGAAACGTTCGCCTAAATGTTCGTCCAAGTGTTTGTCCTTAAAAACATTAAACGTACTGTCCTTAAAAACATTAGACTCACATAAAACTATGTAGACCCGCTTTAAAATTGCTGCATTCATGTTCTCTATGGAGTACACATTCGATGACTCGCTCGGCTACTTATCGTTCATAAGTATTTAAACTGACAAAATACGACTGTAGGGCATATTCAATTTATAGGGTTTGGTAGAGAAACTATTTAACCTTTAAAATTTCAGGCTATGTTTATAAATATATTTGCATGTGCTTCTGTTTTCAGTTGGTGAGTTTTAAATATGGCCAATATAACCATCATTTGTCCAAACATTAATATTAAATATTGAACAATTACCAACATACATTGGAAATACTATTAATGACCGCTTCGGGATACATCGTAACTGAACGTTTACAGTTCTGTATGATACTGTTTGATATGTAGAGTTACAAAATTTAGACGCGGCGGTATGAAAATAAATGTAATCCTTACCCGCTCAGGTTCAAAAGCAATAAGTCGTGTGGTACATCAACATTAACGTTTTCATTCTTTCACCGTTCCTTTTCTATCATCATCATGAGCAGCAACAGCAGATTAAAGAAAAAATAATGAACTTGTTAAATGTAGCTCGACAATTGATTATATAAATACATTGTTAGATATATTTATAGAATACTCATTCTGATAACTCTTGGTTGTGTTCAAGCTGTTATCTAATACTGATTGCCAAAATATCTCAATACGTTGTAATGGAATTCTTAGACATGTAGAGTTCTTTATTTTCGTGCCAGATTTAAGAAAATCAAGATTGTTCAATTGATATATTATTGCAGGATTTG
>DWEC01001728.1:0-12810 GCA_018245735.1 Microceris miodesmiata | reverse complement strand
GCTAATGGACTGGCCTATGTCCAGCAGTGCACGGAAGTGGGCTGATGATGATGATTATTATGAATTTTGAAATGGTCTAGATTATTAGTATCGCCAAGAACTAGACAAATTTCTATTGGTCGTAGGAAATACCTACACGTTTCCATTTGTATTGCTTTTCTTACGTGCGGGTTTTCTTTCTTGTTGATTCTATGTATTTGTTATAATTTTTCTCGCCTATTGGTTTTCCTATTTTAATAATTATCACAGAAACTGTTTAATTCTCTAAACGAGTTATGAAACGTTATACTTCTAATGATCGCGTTACGAGCAAAGCTTAAACATAGGTATACCAAATACCTATTGGTTGAAAATTTGGTTAACGGATTATGGAATTCAAAGCCTGCAACGGTTATTGCTCCAAGTACAGCAAATAACAGGGCAAAAAGAAAATATAAAATGGACCGTAGCATTAACATACTCGTAGTTTCGTAGTTAACTAGGGCTGTCGCTAAATCAAACCGAATGTCGCAGCTTAGTAAATAATACTTTAGTTACCGCCCAATAACGACGAAAGCCGGCCTTGTGTTGTTAGTTCTCCAAATTCCGCATTTCAGACCAAACGTGTGAAAATTCTACACAACATAATAAATGTTATGTCAATGACATTATGTCACTTGTCAACTATTATCACGTCACAGATAAGAGTTATATTATCCACTTACCACGTCGGTGTGTCGCGGGTTAGCTCGACCGTAATAAGCCATATAGAACACAGTAGAAAGTTCCAGAAAGTGTAACGTAACGCTGTATCCACTTTAGGCAATTTAGGTTTTAAATTGTGTAAGGACGTAAACGATATTGGCTGAGGCGTGAAGCAGGCTTACAGTTATCCTGTACAATGCGAAAACTTTAATGTTTTTCTATAAAAGATTCAATTATTAATAAAATGTTAGTCAAAATTGTTGTTTGTTCTTAAAAATTAAATGTTACATGTTCTTTTCATTATTTTGTTGTTCCCATTTTGTCTATATTCTGCATGGGTGACATTATGTACATAGAACCGGTTTCCGGCTAGACAAACGATAAAATAAGAAAAATTTATTGCATTTAATCCATAAAACGAATAAGCGATCCATACGATTTAAGTCAAGGTTGCTCCATACTTTTTTAATACAATATTTTTCTTCATGACATCTATCTTTATATCAATAGTATAATAGTTTTTACGCTGTGCTTTATATTACGTACACACAGACATAGCGACAGATATACTTATTATATACAAAAAGATGGCTAATTAAGTGGTAAAATTATTAGTGTTTATGACTATTTTGTTAAAAATTTTCAGAGCGAGTAACAGTTGTTGCTTTTATCTCTGACTATAAGTATTTAATTACTTGACTATGTGTGTTTAGCAAATATTTATTAGCGAACAAAATAATTTCATACATTTTGGAGCATTATTATTGTAATATATGCGTGGTTTAAGAATTTTATTTCGCACAAGAATAGCAATATTCATTTATACTCGTACACGATACGAATACTATGAATTTAAAATTCGCCAAAAATATGACAACAGTGACGAATATAGAAAAATCATGTCCCGTCCGTTTTACGTTGGGGGAGGCCTATGTCCAGCAGTGAACTGAGATAGGCTGATGATGATGATGATGACGATGTCCCGTCTGTATGGATAAATATGTTTGAACCCAGGTGCCTAACCCCTACGCGACCTAGCGTATAAAGCTTACAAAGTAAGATACTACAATATAAAAATATATAAGACTGAGTTGTTGAGTTTACAATGTTGGTTAAACAAAAAGTTAATTTACTTCATGATACAACAATTTACAACTTGATAGCCAAGAAACCATAATTATTGTTTCGTGATAAACGTGGGAGAACGCTGGATGGGAGACAGTCTATTATAGTTGCAATATGAAATTACAGTAAATAATTTGACAACTACTTAGATAACTACAAAACATCTTCGCGTTGGAATAATAACGCGGATTTGTGGGTCCATGGCATAATGTAAGTTATCTTTCAATTATAACTTATTACTGTACATCTGACATAACGCATGTTTTTGTGTTTCCTGGTAGTTACGATATTTGTGTACCCTGGCAGTTATAGAAATGTAAACATTGAGTTATTGAAATATCGGTATGAAGTAATAAAAGCTTTTAGTAAGTATTGGAACTTTTAATGCGTTAATACTAATCTACTGTGGTAGGTGCTAATATTACTCATGTTCCACAACTGTAAATGCATTAAATTAAATTATTAAATTGAACCTCTATATTCATCTGCTGGCTCTATTGGCACGACTAGTTTTTCTTGGTCTGCTGCCTTTCTGTTCTCCAACTCTTTCGTAATACCTCCAAGTAAGCTATCTGCTACGGCTCCCACCATTTTAACGACGGGTCCTGTCCAATTTACTGATGGTCCAAAAGCATCTTTATGAACCGCCAAGTTGGCGAATCCTTGCATCACTTCAGAGTTGCATTGCATTCTTCCTATAAATACAGCAGCTTCTCGATACGCAGATGGATGTATTCTTTCTATTTCACTTCGGTTAAATGCGCACAGTATTCGGTTTAATGCCCTCAAATCATAGTATGTGTAGTCTTCCGGAGTCTTACCAGCGTAATCTGTGCGAACCCGTTCTGCAATCATCTCGAGTTGTACTAAATCAAAACCATAGTCAAATCCAAAGTTACTCACCACTTCTATAGAATCAATTGTAATGTTTGAGTAATCTTCGGGCCTGATCGCGGTAGTGATCCAATGAAGTTGCGACAAAATCATTTGCGGAATACTCGGAACACCTTCGTAAAAGTCAATTAAGCTTTGCCATATATAATCTGCTTCCACTCTTTTCAAAGGCATCCTTCCCAAATGTGGTACACAGTTGACAATTTCTATTGGTTTCATCGATTTTAATTCTGGCAGGGTAAGACTATAATTACTCGGCAATTTCATATAATCTTCACATGAGATACAATGAACGGATGGGAGTCCAATGAACAGAAGTATGGAAAAAATTAACATGATTGTGAAAGTGCCAAATTTACTCTATAATTCAAGGGACTGGTCAGTTTGATTGATATTTTAGAGATGGTCGTTGCTCGAGCGGTGCTACAAATGGAATGGTAGAACTTCGTAGGAATTAATTGAATATTTATGATCCAATTATCGTGGGGTTCAGAGAAGTTACCTGGGGCGATCAATATATACAAGAGTTCGGTAACAACCCATGTCTGTGTTTTGGTTTTTATTATGATTTTTATTGTAATTTTGATTTATAATACTGGTTCATTTTGCTTAATTTTTTTCTTTTTTTTTGCATGGAATGATTGGCTGCGAAGAGCTGAAGATCGAGCTCAGTGATGTGCTAATATACCTATTATGGTTTCTTTTTTTGTTACATTGGAAGAAAAAACTCCAACAACATCTACAGCATTTAACACGTACGTTTTGAATTGCCAAAAAAATTAGCACAAGTTTTGCTTGAGTTAAAATTTAATGACGTAAATGTATCCTTGATTCCATAATAAGTTAAGTATTATAATTAGCGCGTCTATATCTGTAAATTGAAATATATATATGTATGTTTTACACGATCCTATCAACATTTTATATGCTTTAATATGTATTGTTTTAACCCCTAATGCAGAAAGAGAAATGTTGCAGGTCCATATGTTAAACTTCCACATGCTCATATCTAGGACATACAATTTGATCACACAAACATGCAAGTCTGCTTCAATATTTGACAATTGTGTGTGCGTGTGCGTGTATACTTTTTAAGCTTGTCTCACCATAGAACAATTAAAGGTTTCAGCATATCGATAATGGTGTTTTGTAGAAAAAAAAACAGCTATGTATAACGCATTGGATAGAATGATAATAAATATTATACCCAGTCAAAATCGTTATCCTCAAAGGACTGGGATACTTAAGGTTACTTTTCATTAGGAATTTCGTCATCATCGCCATATTATATGCTCTGGTCAAATACTTTTTGGAAAATACAGCTGATTACGAATTAAATCGAACACATTTTTTAATAACCATTGAATTTTATTAATAAGTACAATACATACATAAATTCAAATATTATTCAATCGTATATTAAATTTTTAGGTAATACCGTGTTCTAATTTTAAAAACTTTATAAGTTATTGTTTGACATGATAATATTAACATCGAATCTACATCGAATTATTGAAATTTAGATATACGAGTACAGAGGAGACCTTTGTTTAAGGGGGAAACTCGTTAGCTTTAGTTATTTTTAAGAACACACAATAATACAAGCAACTTTATTATTAAAAACAAATTTCAATAAACTTCTATTTCTTCAGATTTTTCCTTCTACTTTTTTGTATAGTAAACAAAATAATATTTATATAATAATAAGAAGGTTTTACATGGGAAATCTCTGAATTTACAGCTTTATAACCATTTCCCAGGGCATCCCGTCAAACCCCTATATTCCATGGGAAAGTAGGTCACGCGATCGATACATACCAAACTTGAAAATTTACTTTCCTGCTGTATTTACCGTTAATTTGTGAATGTCAGAGACAGCTGTGATCGTGTATTAATATTAATCGTAAATTATTCGGAAATTAAATTAACCATTTTTACGTGATGTCTTCTACTTTTAAGGCTATGGAAAACCTTGGGAATACCTACTGCAGTAAATCTCCAACCTCAACTGATCAAGTGTTATTCCAGTGAGACGATCATGATGGTTTAGACTTGTAGAAAGAATGACAGATGACAGAATAACAAAACAGTGCGAATGTTTACCTATCTTGACCAAAACGGTCAGATACAGGCTGATGGAGGAATTGGAAATTTTCGAAACCGGCCTGTGTGAATGATGATAGTGATGAATTTAGGAGAAGCAGGTCACGTATGTACGAATAGAGATACGAGTATGTAGCATAGATGCTCTCTGCCTGCTCTGTAAATAACGTGACGATATGATAATAAATTAAATTCACTAAAAACATAGCATGGCATAATAACTCTTTAGTTATGTCATATATTATTCATTAAAGTAAAATGTAATAGATGGTTTGGACGCAAACAAATGCCTGTTTTAGTTAATAATCATATCGCCAGTGAACAAATTAAGCCATTACTTCCAATAGTAAAATTTAAATTTCAAAAACATAATCGTTTTGTATTACTTATTTATTTAAAAAAAAACCTTCATAAAAGCCTATCCTACCCCAAAACTGACAAAACAGTACTCAGACAAGTTACATATACGACCCAGTTATCGGACGGAGGCAGGAACTGCAGGAAGCGCTGTAATCGCTTCCTCGCGCGAGGTGTGAACGTTTGACGTGACGCTGACGGCTACAGACGGTAACACGTCCCGAGATATATCTCATGACATTATTTTTTTAACATGTTACATTTAGCCGTCTGCAATTTTAGACGTTGTTTTTATAATAGAAAACCGCATGATCATATGGTTTAATATCTAGAAAGAATTGCAGATTATAAGTGACATAACATATCGCTCATCGGCGACTAGAGTGTAATATTTCAAAAACTCTATCTGTCAGAAAACAGTTTAGAAAGTTTGAAATCATAATTATTTTGTTACACTCTAGTCTCAGATGAGCAATACGTATATACAATGCGACTTTGGTGGATGCGGGTAGCGAGGAAGACCAAGACTCAGTGATCGGTGTTGAACCTGCCACGTCTACAAGCAGTCATATTTGGTGACAATTGTTCAATGCCTCACCGTAAGTGACCTGGCGTATGATATGTAGTGAAATATTAGGTATGTAATATGTATGGATATCCATCAATCTTTTTGTCGTTTCATTGGTTGACAGGGATCTCTTTTTATAATGAATAGAGTTAAGTATACATATATACCTAGACTGAAACATTAGCCAAGTGCGTGTTGGCACACGAGCATCGTGAGGTATTAGGAATTTTGTTTATTTTTCACACGACCGTCTAATAACAAGCTCAGTCGAACCTATGTTATCGTAACCCGTCGCGATAAATATACTTACGTAATTTGCTAAGTATTAGATTTGGATGATTGTCCACTGAAATATAGAATAAAAACTCGTGTTTACAGCACAAATTAAGTTCTCAATGAAAAATAAACCAAACTCCTTCGTACAGCATTCGGCGATTATTAAACAGCGGCTCGACAGATCAATTTTTGATTGAGGTTGACGGAGTTTATTTTAGGTTAGCGATTTTTCATTGGATACTTCAATTTTGGTAATGTCTATGACTTCGATTAGATATTATAATCATAATTTTAGCTCTGTAGTACCTATATATATGGTTATTTACATTAGACACTAAATACAAATACTACATTCGCTACGTATATCATATACCTATATAAATATGTTTCCACGGATGTAGGTAATCTATCCATTGATTTATTTTAAATGCCAATAGCTTCGCGTTTAACTACATAACCTTAATCTCATCTGATGACAAGCGAGATATAGGCTGGAATGTCGCTTGCCTTATAATGCCTATTTCCTTCATTTTTCCTCTTACCATTCATTTTTCTCTTGAAAAATCGTAGAAAATTTGCAGTTTCATATTACTATCTTGTATAACAATTTGGTAATTCTATTTAAATATATAAGAACATTAACATCATAAATAATGATAAAAACATTTAATGAACGTCATATAAAAACATTCAACAAGCATCTCCGGACGTGTCGTTAGACGCGCACCCGCGGCGCCGGGCCCGCAGCGTCCGGCCGCGGAAGCCGCACGGCGCTCCCGTGGGACCGCACTGCACTTGCCTTTGATACAGCGTGGCAGCTGAAACTTTAATTCTATGTACATGAGTACACTAAAGAGTACTATAACCGGTATTGGAATGTAGGTCACCTGGTTCTAAGTGGCCAATGTATGTAATGGAAACCTGGGATTTGAGGTACATTATATGTTTAGTTTCTGAAACATACCGAAATAAAAGTTATATACTTAGTTTTAATTATAGAAAGACCCCAAATATCCATTTGGAACTTACTGGAAGCAAGAAATCTATGATGATTAGGTTAGCTAGCTTAGCTTAGGTTAGTTAGCAGCGATACTTTATCTAAATAAAGTATCGCTGTATGATAGTCACACATACTTGAATGACCCACTGGTTTCATGCTTAGTGAAGCTGACCCTTAAGTCGAGGATCACTGGTTCGATTCCCACTCAGATCAAATATTTATGTGATGAGTAGGTACAAGTATTTGTTCTACGTCTGGATGTCAAAATAAAAAAAAAACAATTGTCGGTAAGTATTATTTATAGGTACCTATTTGGATTTCATTAGTAATATAGTTACCACCACACATGCTCTTTTTTGGGGCCTACTTTGAAATCAGATGATGGTGTGTGATGTTCCAAGTTATGTTAAAAAAAATATATTCACGGTGTCTCCCGATCGTGTTCGTATACCATTGTATACGAACACGATCGGAATTATATTATTGTGTCATTACACATTCCGGCATTTAAATACTTTCATGACGATCATGGCCGCAGTTTTTAATTTAAATAATTTTAGAAATATTTCTTCTGAGGATTTCAAACAGAATACAGATTTGACCCCTGTATGACAGTATAGAAGTCATCAGCTCATTGTAGCTCTCTTCGACATTGTAAGCCTCAATGTGTGTCATACTTTTATTCCATGTGTAATGTCACTTGAGACGGACAGGATTTCTAGCTGTCAATAATCTCAGACGTCCGCAGGTTTAACTCCATCGTGAAAACCAAGTCGCCTACGTGATGACTGCGAATACCATAAAAAGCTATATAACGGTTTACAAACGTTTGTTTCCAAGAAATCATCCAGACAGAACCCACATTTAGGCACCCATTAATTCTGTGAATCATACATTTCGATGATATACCTAGCTGCCTTCAACATTTTTCTATTTTGGCACGTCTCCACTCACGGGCTTCTTATCCCAAATTACGCAGAACCCACGCTGTGGCAACCTGACGAACCACATAGGTATGTATTTAAGTATTCGTACACCCAGTCGTTCACCATTTTCTTTTCAAGAATATCTTCGGAACTATGCACAGGTGTATATAACCTCGGATGTATAATCACTGCAGTCAGCTTCACAAAACTTTAGGAAGCTATAGAATGTCATTGTCGCGATAGTTGCAACATAATATGTACTCGATTCCAAATGGAACCGATTAAAAATTACCTCGAAACTACATATAGATAAATAAGCCGTGATTCAAAAGTCCATTCCAGATATAATCCTTATTTACTACTTATACTATTGTGCTTTCGTGGTTTTAAATACGTACCCCTTACTATTATACAGGTTGGAGTTTTCCATAATTAGATACTATTTTTTTAGACGCTTTATATTAGTTGTCTATTCATAACGATGTTGACTAAAATTGTACAATAATGTACAATGAACTCATGTACAAAATTTCGTAGATAAAGACTACTTAAAATAATCAAAATAAAAGTAAGAACAAAATGGATTACTTCCTCGGGCAACTTATTTTGAATTCAACTCCACATAAGACGGAACACCAAACAGGTAACACTGAATTAATTATTAAGGTTTTATTTTATTTTTTTGGTAATTTTACTTATTTTTGTATTTTTAAGGCTGTTACGGTTTTTATTAATTGAATTGTTTATTTACATAAATAAATTAAAAGTAAAATAAAGGAATGAGATTTGTACTTACAAATCTTATTTCTAAAGAAATCTCTACCAGCAGCCCTGTAACTGGAAACGGGATCATCAGGGACTATATATTATTAAACAGTACTGAAATAATAAAATATCAATATTTAAGCTAAATTTCTATAACATTGGATTTTTTAAATTATATACTGACACACTCACACTACACACACACGCACGTAACCACGCACGTGCGCGCGCACGTACCTACTGCGTCTTACACTACTACTATTAGGTATATGTATACCCAATCGACTCAAACTTAGGGGTTATACAGCTGTAGAATAAAAAATAATACAAATTTTTATTCAAATTCTTTATTGCCATTTGCGTTACATCACAGTTTATAATACAAATAAATAAAAAGATTTCAGGGCTAGCTGATCTACGGTACTTGTACTTTTAATAGTGGATTGACCGCTATATTTCAATACGGAGTAATTTATAACCAGATAGTCTTAGATCTCACAAAAGGATTTCGCGAGCTAATGAACTAAATTTTTTTCATATTTAGAAGCTTAGATTGTCTCTAAATCCATCAGATATATTGATACATGACATTAATATACTGTTTTTAAGATGTACCAAGTTACGTTTACCAGGTAACGAGCTGCTTATTTTGATACACGCACGTATTTAGACAGTTCAATTCCTATTCTTATAATAAATCTCTTCATCACTTCATATCCTAAAATTAAAGAGTCAGGATTACGACCCACGAATTGCAGGTATATTACGAATCTGTCCATAGATTGTGCAGGGGGCGTGTCGGGGGGCGGGGCTAGGTGGGGCTAGGAGGCACGTGGTTGCGCGGGCGCGCGCGGCGTGCCGTTCCGCGCCACGCGCAGGTGCACGAGGCGCAGATGCGTGGTGCGCGCGCTGCTCTGCGCGAAACTGGCAGGGCAGCGCGCGCACGGGAAAGGCCGCTCGCCCGTGTGCGTGCGCACGTGCGCCTTCAGTGTGTGGCTGCGCTGCGGACACACCACACCACGCAAATACTATACATGTCTAGTATAAAATAGCATTTATACTCAATTTAGAATAATAATGTATGTTATACGCATTAACGTCGAATATCAGCATGATCAGCGTGTCTCAGTCCACTGATGGATGTAGATCAACCGTGAATCGTTTTTACTAACGCTACAGTTTCTCACACCCACTACGGTGTTGCCCATCGGCGGCCAGAGCTTCTAGCCGCGCCAAGCCTAAGTTAAGAATGATATCTATACTAACATCGAACACCTTGTCGCACATTGAGCACGGATACTTCAACGGCCGTTTGTGCCCTTCGTGGACGAACCGTTTGTGCTCGTTCAAAGACCAACTGTTAACATATGCCTGGAAAAGAAATTATAAAACAAATAAATATAAAACCACAGAACTTACCATTAAGCAAACTACCGCATATTTTCAATACGCTTAATGAATATAAGTAATCGTCTGTTAAAATTCGAAAACGTCACCTGTTATCTGTCAAACGTCGGCTGTCATTATAACGGAGCGTCTACTTTACTTCTGCCTGTTATACTGTGAGCTTAAGTAAAAATGAATAAATCTTACTCTATCACACTTGTCGCATTGAAACGGTCTTATGTTCAAATGAACTCTATTGGTATGCCTCTCCAGATCGCGACGGATAGCGAATCGTTTATCACAGCGGGTACAGGGCAATCTAAAATCAAAATATACATATTTGCATAATCTTTATACGTGGAAAAAAGCAAGTCCTGCAAATAACGCCTGAAAATCTCTCTCTTTTTGCCCTCTGCCACTAAGAAGTGCTAGAACCATATTTGATATCAATTTAAAAAATGTTTTCGAACGACCGAACGGATGGAACAAAAATGAAAAGGTGGTGAATGTAGGTTATAATTCCAATCATGACTGGTAAAATAAATGTCTATATACCCAAGTGACTGTTAACGTGATAAAACGAAATAAATTTCACTCAACCTTTTATACATATGTTTATATAGACATTTGTAGCAATTATATATTGTTTTTATATCAAAAACAATCCACCGTTTGCTGGGGCACATTGATAATATTGCTTCGGACCATTTGAAACCCATACTTGAACAGATAAATAATGTTTCTTTTCTTTAATATTCTCATTAGAAATATTCTATAAGAATACTTAAGATATTTATAAAAAAACAATATTCACCGGCCCTGTCTTATTGGCAACATTCAGTGACAATAGGACAGTACGGTACAACCATATGACAGTACTGACAGCTGTCACCCGCATGACAATACTGACTTATTTAAATAATAAAATTACTTACGGCAACTCTAAGTAATTTACATGAGGCACGGCAATTTTCACGTGTTGCTTGAATGCTCCTTCCGATTTAAAACTCCTGAAAAATTATTAAAATAGAGAACATTTAAAATTACTGTAAATTTTCAGATGTAGAGTTAGGCCATTAACTGGTAACTTCACATGCTTCACTAAAGTGGCTCTCTCAAATCAGCTTTAAACTGACATTTTCCGGGTGATAACCACACCCAGCAGTAGTGTTCATTAGGCATTGCATACTTACTTATCACACTCTACACAGTAGTAGTCTCTGGCAAGCGAGTGTTTGATATTGTGGTTCCTTAACTGTGATGGAGCTCTAAACGCCATGCCACACTCCTGACATATATACCGTTTAACGATCTCCCCGGCTGACACTTCCTTAGCATGTCGACTGGGAAATAAAAACTAATAAATAATTGCTGATTCGGAAAGACTAGTAACGCCATCTCTTATCAAATTGTAACAGTTTTGCGGGCCCCGCTGGTCCAGTGGTCGGTGTTGGCCCAATGGTGCAGTAACTGACTATTGAGCTAGTGTTTGATTCCCACATATAACAACAATTTGTGAGCTGATCACAATATGTACTTTGTCTGTATATGAAAACCATCTATGTATATTTGTACTTGCAAATATTATTTGCATATATATTTTATTAGCTGTTCGGTTACCATAGCATAGAATACCAGGCTTGGAATTCAACTTTTTTATATAGATAGTTTCTAGACATTCTTATTGGCCTACTTATATCATTCATAGAGTATAAAATGATAAGACTCACTCCATCATATGAGACCTTAACACCTCCTTAGTGGCGTACGTTTTCTGACAGTACTCACATTTAACACGGGCTCTGTTTTTGTGAAGGTAAGCTATATGCTTCCTTAAAGATACTTGTCGCCTGGAAATATTTTGCAAATCTTACAGCAATGTTACAATTAATAAATGACATGGCAAATATTACGAGCATTTTTCTTAGTAATAAGCTCATAATTTCTTGGTGGAATGTGAACATGACTAATGAATCGTGCGAGTGTGCTACATTCATCTGCCTACCGCTTTTCGTAAATAGAGGCGTGACGTTGTCCCGACATATTTATCAAAAATATAATATTCCACAATTGAGGATATGCTGATATTGAAAATTAGGTTAACGGCATTAATACTTACTTATAAGTCTTCGGACAATGTGGACAGTCATAAGAATGTATTTTCAAGTGATAAGCGTTATAATGTTCTCGTATAGTCAATCTGTTTATTCGGGTTAAACCACATTCCTTGCATTTATACCGTCTGTGAACAATATTATTTTGACGTAACATTGCACGAAGAGTTTTGAATGTACAAGTACATCAGGTCCAAAGGATAGGAACATTTGATACACACTGGCGACCCCATAATCGACTTGACCTGACGATACGACAATAACCACAAGCCAAAACTATTTTCTACAGAAAATATGCATAAAGCATTGGGTTATTACAGAAAATAAAGAAAGCATAATGAAAAAAAAAATTATTTGCATGTTGCCTCATGGACATTACGTTTTCAGTAACTTGATATAATATAATAATATATTTTTTATTAATTTAATACTGCATAGTAAATATTCTAGATATAGGGGTTGTGCAAAGTGAATACAAATTCACACGTAAGGGTTTAATTTATATGTCAAATTATATTGTATTAATTATTTTATTAATTATTTTATTAAATTGCCTGTAATTGTAAGTACAGTTAGCTTAAGACCTCTTACATGTATATTTATTATAGAAAT
>DWEC01001727.1:0-12811 GCA_018245735.1 Microceris miodesmiata | reverse complement strand
ACATCTCAAGACGACTGACAGCGCTATTGCTCGTAATATTGGAGTAGAAATGATTTTTATCGTTGAAAAGAAGCAATGGAATATCAACATTGACTTTAGTGGTTTTGTTATTTTATGGGTGGTAGCCTTGAAAGCTCTGATAGACTGTGAAAGAAGTACCGCTATATCTGAATCTCTCGCTAAATCTCCTTATATTACAAAGCAATACTATTATAGCACAGCCGGTATCTCCCCAATTTCCACAGCAGATACAATGGATTTTATTAAATTCGCGCGGTTTTTTCTTTTCATAAGCTGACCATAAAATTTTTACAGTAATAAAATGCAACTGTTATTATCGAAACGAAAGAAATTCATTTGGCACCACCCTTGCTCATTGTAATCGATAATTGCAATGAATCGAACGGCAATTTAACGAGGCGTATTTGCCTTCGTTATGCATATTTCTATTTGCAATTTTATATTTAATTTAATTTAATAATTTATTAACAATTTTATTTAACGTTTGGTTTGTAAGTTAATGTTAATTTGCCAAGAAGACTGTAGGGATAACAGTGTTAGTATAGACTAGACCGGTTAGTATGAGCGCAGTTAGTATTAGTAAATATGTAATTCAATAAATGAAGTTACCAATATTTCGCAATAATACATAAATAAGACGTATGATGGTATATAACTTAATCTTTCAGCACTATCCATGTTACCACAAGCTGCACATCATCATCATCGTCAGCCTCTACATGTCCACTGCTGGCCACAAGCCTCCCCTAATCGGCGCCACTCCACAAGCGGCACATATAGATAACAATATAGATATAAACAATACACATATAGACATAAACAATATATAGAGTATACCATTATACTTAAAGCTACATTAAAATTATATGAGTATACAATATCATATTAGTCATTTGCAACGAGATTGTAATATGTCAAAAACACTCGCTTTCAGAAAACCATTCAGAGAGTTCGAAATCATAATTATGAATAATAATTGTTATGAATAATTATGACTTCAAACATTCTGGACTGCTTTCTGAAAAATAGGGTTTTAGATAATACACTCTCGTCGCAAATGAGCGATCTATACCACTAGCAACACGTGTTGCGCTCAAAAAGATTTATGAATTCTTCCAATGGTAAGATGTAGAGTCATTAGAACTCACCATTGTAGAGTCCGAGAAGATTTCCACAAAACATGTGATACAGTTAACTGTTAACAAGGCTGTTAACAGGCGCGTCACAACGTCCGAGGGCTGTAATTATTGTTAATGGTACACATTTACAATTGCAAACTACATCCTTCAGAGAGAAACACATAATGTTTTCGAAACAAGAGCTTCGCAATACGAGAAGGTGTAGGTGAAGCCAGATATTTTATAATTGAGACGATTATTGCTATGCTTGTAGAAGCCATATTGACTCACTTTTACAACATGAAACCTAATGAGCCATTAGTTTTGATACTAAAATTATAATTTCAATTTTAAAACCCTTATTTAAAAATTGCTTGTTACAACAGAAAGCTCAATTACTTGTGTAAAACAAGCGTTGGTTATTGCTGTCGTACTTTAAACAAAGAAAATGCTCAGTCAGCAAAAATGATATGCAATTGTAACACATTGAACGTGTACTCATGACGCGCTCGCGCGAAGAAAACGAACAAAACTCAACCACTACACATAGTGAACTGAAGCGAATCGGTATTTAGAATTAATTGTCTCTCTTTTCATTGGAACGTGCTAGGAAATAACAATTTTTCACACAATACACAAATTGCTGGAGATAATGCAGATTGCGGTTAAACAGCTGCAGAAGAAAAGTGAAAAGCGTTAAAGGCGAGAATTCTTGAATTCACACCAATTACGTATTGGCGCGTCGGACAAATTAGTCCGCAAAGTTTTGGTGCGGTGATTAGATTTTTCTAAATCACTGTTATGCTATTTTTGCTGAATTTCTTGAGAAATGTTTTCTATTTTTGTATTTTAATATTGACTTTTAAAAAATGTGGTTCATTTTTGTCTTGTTGACGGTTTTCTATCGACATAAAAATTAATATACGACCAAGGTTTTGGATTCGTATTCAGCTAAAAATCCCGATTTCGACTGCAGTGTCAGTTTCAGCAAAAACTTACACAAATTTCCTTTCCTCTGAATCTAGCATTTATCAGTCATTTGAGCATGAGTGAAATATCTGAATCAATTTGTACGTAACGTAGATATTCAAAAATTCCAAAAGCAAACTGCTTCACTGTACAAGTATTAAATAGAAATATTTCATTTAATCTTATGGAATAATGTAATTTGGGGGCAGAATTAGATTATTATTTAATTTATAATGAGGCACTTGTTTTGGTTGCAACCGAATACGGAAGTGAAACCAGATATTCGGTTATGATTATGGTTTAAAATCCGGTTTCGGTCGAACACCATTAAAAAACTTTAGTACACTGCATCCCTCAAAATGGTGAGAATTAATGTTCTCAGACAGAACATTCTTGTTTGAGGCAGGTCTCTTGATTGCAATTTTAGGGTAACATAACTTGGCTTACATCTTAGCGAACCATTTCAATCTTATATAAATATTAAATATTTAGTACACATATTGTCTTTATGCTAAAGAAACCACACAGTTACTGCACATACATATAAATATATAAAGTATGTCTACCTGAACCTCCTAGACATCCTCATTGTAACAAAATACTTATTGATGTGAATTTGTAGTAAGCATCTTGGCATCTTCGTTACGTTTCTGCATACTTAATCTTTTTCTTGTGTCTGGCCCACACGTCTCGTGACAGGTAATCCGGGAAGATTTCCAGCACATTTTTCAGAGCACGTCTCTCTGCCACTTGGAAAATATTTTCCCAGATGCTGATTACCTACCTACGGAGATAATAGTCTGCGCTAGTTTGCATTTATAAGAAAATTCGTTTCAAAGACAATTGATCTGTTATAGAAATAAGGACCAATTATCATGAAATTGTACTTGTAGATCAGTTTAGGGATTTTGATTAGTTACAAGAACTTAGTTTTAACCGTTTAATTTTAATCATAAAACCAAATAAACACAGTCACTAAAAATAAACCATTTTAAACTTGAAAGTTATGAATTAACCACGATGAAAAATACCCAGAATGACATTTATTAGTGACAATATAATATTTGGGAACTAAAGAAACATATTAAACGCACAAATGAATCATAAAGATATCGGAGAACTTGTCACCACTGGCATATTAGATCGAAGAGCATCCATTGTTTTAATTCAGAGCAAATTGGCTATGAAAGCGATTTAAATTTGCAAGAGATTCAATTTACATAACGAGCGATTTGTACCTCATAAAGATTATTAAACCTTCTGTCGGGCTACGGTTCCAGATATCCTCACCCATTTCGCTTTTGTAACTGAACGACTCTCTTAGGTTTTCGTTGAATGTCTTCTTTTATAACCACTTTAATAGTCGTCCGAGGATGACTTTGTGATTTGAGATTTACCCCATTCTGTAATGGTTTTATTAATTGATAGAACTCGAATCATATGTCTATTAGTTGATGGAGCTAATATGATTTGTTGTCCCTGTCGAACTTAATAAAAAAAAGTTGTATTGCAGGTCAATTAACTACATTATTGCTACTTGCTTTATGGTCCATCTTTCAACAATTTTTACACCAGAAGAAGAAAATTTGCTTGGCAAACGGTGCGTTGTGGTTGATGTAAACAGATGTGCTACTAAAAAATAAATTTCCTGTTAACATTGAAGAATTATCAAGATTCACTCTAACGAAAATTGGTGTTATTAAATTTTCTTCTAATTTCCTATTACAAGTTCTTAGCGCTACGTGTGCACATTGCTTTATTTATAGTCTTTATTTATTGTTCTTTTTACACACGCATGCAGACTTCCTAGGCTTCTGACTTTTCCATCAGCCAGTACCTATTTAGCCAGTCGATTAGAAAAGGGATTATAATTATGTATATCTTTAATTACTTGATTATATTTTCAGCACATATTTCATGAAATATTGTAAATTTTTACTAAAAGTTATCACATATGTTTATACTTGCCATAAAAACACTATCAGAAACCGTCAGACTCTGTTGAAATAGTTATTTCAGCGCAAGGTTTTCCCAGTAGTAACATCACAGTTTCCGGTGACATTTGAAAGGATAATGTTCCTATTAGCTTCTGTGGGTGTATCCGCATTAAAACAATTATGAGAAATATATATTTGAAACATGAATTTTCATATTACAAATATCATTTTGAAGAAAAATTAGTTTAATTGATACTTTTGCGGTAAAGAGCAATATTATTTTGTTAACTATCAATTGACTATGCGTCTCATTTTAATTGTATTCCGAGGCATTTTCGTCTAAAGTGTTGATATTTTGATTATTAATCTTGTGCGCGAAGAACCCAATCATCAGTACAGGAATTACAATTTAATTAATTTAGTTTGACTTTTGACTTCCGATTGGTAAAATTAGTTACTGATAAAATTATGACATAATTATTAAGAAATATCTGAACCTAGCCAACGTATTTCTGATTTTTATACATTTTTCTTGTTTTTTTAATAAATATTGTCACAACTCCAATTGGATTCATTCAGTATAGCTACTCGTAATTGCTTTGTTTGTTTTTTGAAGCTACTCGTATATGCTCCATACATTAGTGATTCCAGCTACATTCAAGTCATTGATCCGTTCGAGTGGTATCGGATTTGAGCGGAGTTCGTTAAAATTTCTTTGGAAAAAATTGTGGCTCGTTTACGAATCTTTATAAATAACTTTTAACATCGCAGGCAAGTTCTTAGTATCGTTTATCGATAGACTTAATCATTAACCGTACTTCTGTGACCATTGGCTTATCCATTTATTAAGGAAAAAGAACAAATATGTATGTAACTTAATTAATATCTGGGTTAAATCAACCGACTTTCATCTTTAACACATGACCGCACACTGTCACATATTATTAAATAGTCATGAATCAGCGACAATGGCAATGTTGATGGACGCAGGTGCGGAGGGAGACCAAGTTTCATCTATCTTGACCAAATAGGTCAAATACTGGCTGATGAGAGAGAAGATTCGATGCCAGTGTGTGTGAATGAAATATGTGTATACAAAAAAGTTTCTCAAATCAGCGACATCGCGATGTTAATTGGAAGTTTTTTAGTATACGTGGAGATATTCCCGGAAAACAATGCACACTTTATTTGCGATGTGACATAATTTGAAGAAGTCTGCGATCATGGTACCGCACAGGTTTGATTCGTTAAACGTACTCTTCGTACTAGTAAAAGTAACAAAATATTAACGAGTTTGATAATAATAAAAACCGTTATACATATACATTCGGTCATCATTCACAATACTTTTATTTCAAAGGCAATAGTTACCGTTTCTACTGCTCCTCGAAAACACTACATAGTTTGACTTTCGTCAGCATCGGGTGTTTAAATATAACAAGATATAAGTATGGAACCTTTATGTAACAATTTCGCAATTCAGTAGACCGAAGAATGCAGATGTAACACGTTAGGTCTGTAAGGATAGAGATATTTCACATCCGGTGCTCTCTGCCTACTCCATGAGCAACAAAAAATCAATAATCAGTAGTGTAAATACATTTATTTATTATACACTAAAATATTAAGCCCATAACGAATTAATTCTCGAACTATCGTTAAGTTGATACTTAGGCTGTGCTTCAACTAGAGATCCAGTGTTGAGTCGGCAATAATGTAAATTGCTCCAGGAACTCCCATTAAATTGAGACAGCTATATAATTCGAGGGTGCTTGCTCCTTTGAAACTCTTTAATCCTAATCAGGAACATATCTTTTAATGACGGGCAATTTAATCGAAAATTGAAAATATACAGTTAGTCAAATCATGGACAGCAAACATACACCATAGAATACGGGTTTCAAAATGAAATTTAATTTGACATTCATTATCTGTGGTAAATTCAAACCCATAAACAAACATTCTGCTTATCAAACGAGATTAATATCTTTTAGATTAATAGGCTCAATGGAGAGTGAATAATACAATTCACGTACATCTAGTCTCTGTTATCACTGTCAAATTTTTTATATATTTTTTCATAACTTAAAAAAACGTTAATTTACATTCAGCTTATAACCGTTGATAAATATATGCCTCGTACATTTATCATGTAGGCATCTAATTATTATATTTTTATTCATAGCATGGTTGTTGGTATAGACATATGTTTAATATACTTGTGAAAATAAGTTCTGTTTATATTATAGCATTAAAGTTAGAATTAAAGTTAAAATTTAAAAAATAAAACCGTAAAAGCTGAATAAAATCTTCTCTAACACGTTATATGATATTTGTATGTAAGGAAAATCATTATGATTCTTGTGTGACAATCAAACGGGTATAATATATTTTTATGTATTGTACGAACGATTCATGCGACGTTCGACGTATGGGAGCAATCGACGGGATTTCTTCTACATGACAATAAAAATCAGACGACATGACAAATTTCACGTTCATAGAAATAACTCATCAAATTTGACACCACGCGGAGATGTGACGAAAGGGAAATTCTTTTTTCATTTCCATTACTTTCGTCGTGTTTATGCTGATGTGTTGTTTGTTTGCGTAATCATTACTATGATAACATTGTTGTATTCATACTGTGATGGTGATTGGTGTTGTAAATATTAAGCAGTGAACATGGTTTAGAACATTTATTCGTTTTTAAGATTAAATGTCACATGTAATGGCGAGACAGATGTCTTGAAAGATATTACACAACGCTCAGTTGGCCCACATGGCAGATTACGGTGTTAACCCCTCTCATTCTAAAAGGAAAACTGTGTTCAATGATAGAACGTTATAAGGGTTAATGATGATGAATTAATAAGACATATTGGTATTAGACTACGTCGCAAGAAACTAACTGATTACAAATTACACTGTTAGTTGCAATTCGTGTGAAAATCACTAAATTGGTAACTAAAATGCTTTGTAATTATACAAACACATACACACTGGATTGAGATTTATTTGCTAATTTTAAAATCACTCATTTTATGGGAGTTAAGTCCATCTAATTTTTCATAAAAAATATCTTATGAAAAATAATGATTCTTAGAACCGGAGATAAAGAGTGAAATGGAAATTGTGTTTTGAAGAATTTCTCTCGGAGGCGTTTCTCCACAATTTTCTATTCAATTTTGCGCGTTCACATATGCTTAACGGAGCGTGGCACGATATATTAGATTATGTCAATTGACTTTACGCTTAGTTATTTATGCTCGGATTTGATTCGATTCGATTATTCGCATTCGATCGTTTAATACACTTGACCTTGAATAAAAAATATTATTACATAGATATTACAGTATCGCTCGTGAAATGGTGCTTGATTAATAAGGATAAGGACTGATGTCAATTTGAAAAAAAAACCTCTTTTGTAATGTACATTCTGCCATGTTTGTTTACCATTGGGATTTTGAACTAAGGATTTTCATCATCAATTGTACTACTAATGTGTTTTCGCTATTTTTACATTCCTGACAGCGATTTTTACGATAACTTATGTCCTAAAAAACTTAAAAACAAATGGTAACTGTCAAAAATGTTTTTTATTTAATTCAAATAGCCACTACACCTATAGACATCTGCTACCGAACTCGAACAGGACTACCAATAGGACCACTAGTCACGACACATTTAATATGCGACGTAACATCACGCCTGAAATCCCCGCAGGGGTAGGCAGAGGAGTACAGTACACCCCCACGTTTCACCAGCTACGTTTAAGTCTCATAATGGAACAGGTGGTTAGCCATTACCATACACCGGGCACACATCCAGATTCCGAGTCATTACTAGTAATGCTGAATTAGAAAAATCCAATAATACCCGACCCGGGATTTGAACCCAGGAGCTCCCGATCGTCAGTCGCTCTTGCAATCAGTCGACCAACGAGGCAGTCGTACAGTCGCAGTCGTACATAAAAGAAAAAACTAGTACAATAAACAGTACGTAGACAGACCGCGTGATAATTTAAATTTAAATCGAATGACAGCCGCTGTCAAATTCATTCGAGCGAGCCGAGCTCGCAGGCGATCGGTTTCCGCTAATTGGGTGTAACTTTTCACGAGCGCATCGCATCGCTCACGCTGTTCCCATGTCCGTTAGCGCTGCAGTGAAAATAAAGGCAAAGGAATAATACGAGCTGCAGATTAGGTTTCTTACATTTAATTATTCACGTACACTTATGTTGAGTAAATTAATTAAACGGAAAGAATAGATACAACGCTCATATGTAAAGAAAACTCTCTTCTAGCAAAGTTGTGACTGATTAATGTGTAAATAGTTTATAAATAAAGGGTTTTAATGATTTCGTTAAGAGCTATTTACATTTCATTTTATGCGAGTATAGTTAAAAAATCAATAAATATAACGAATAAGTAAATTACAAGTATATTTATTTAAACCGGATCCATTTTTTATACCATAAAATACCATAAAACCATTTGTGCGCCCTCTTTCTTCCGATTGAGTTAACATTCATTTTAATAGATTGAACAGCTGACTAAGGGGGAATAATGGATTCACATATACTATATGATAAATATCAATTTGAGAATTTGATTTAATTCTGATACGAGTAGGAAACGTTTAGAAACCAAAGTGTCATCGTAATTTCATATTAAACTCTGTTATTAATATTGTAGGTCTGCCTATCTCTACACACACTAGCGGTATCGGAGAACAAAAGCAACTCGTAAGATCTTAATGAATAGTAAATAAAAGTAATTACTAGAATCGTTAATTTTATTGTTTGTCTATTATTCTGTTCTAGACTAGGACAGATTGGTTCAGTGGTTAAAGAATTTGAGTTCTGAGCCGGGGGTAGTGAGTTTGATTTCCACTCGGGACATATATTTGTATGATGAGTGCAAGCATTTTTTCTGTACCCGGGTCTAAAAATGCATATATATGTATGTATATATGTAGCTCATTAGTAGTCGCCTTTCTAGTTACCATAACACGGGATTTGCATACTTTAAGCTAAGATAATAATCGACGCATTATAATTCCACTGTTAGAATATGCGTCTAAGGTCTGGGTTAAAGCCATAGTCTGCCACGCTGGCCAAGTACGGGTTTTCAGACACCTTAGAAACTTTTTTTTATTTTACAATTTCTAAGATGTGTAGGTTTGTTCACGATGTTTTCCTTCACCGTTAGCAAGTGATATTTAAGCTATAAACGCACTTTTGTAAAGAGGTGCGTGCCATGGATTTGAACCCGGCACCTCCGAAGTGAGGGACTGAATTCTTAACCACTAGGCTATCACTGGCTATATTATTAAGCTAAGATAAGCGTCTGTGGAAATGTCAGGGGATGATTATTTATGTATCGGTTTTCCAGAACCCCGACCATTACTCCCGAAACTTAAGTAAAGATTCATTTCTCCAATATCACTAGTGTACAAGAGTACAGTACAATTCGTCTGTTACAACTTAAACTATCATCAAACGTAGTTCCATATTATCATCATTATATTAATTTGTATTGTTATTGCATTGTCAACTTTTTTATCATTCCATTATCAGAGACTGGTGTCCTTTCAAAATATGAAGGGTAACGCTACTTGTATAATCTTCTACGCTGGCCAAATGTAGATTGACGGACTTTACACGTCCAGTTGAATCTTACAGAGTACTTTAAAATATCCAGCTCTCCTCGTGATGTTTTCGTTCACTGTTACAGTAAGTGACATTTAAAGCTTAGAAATGTTCTTAACTTTGTAACGTCACATATATAAATATTTGAACAGCTGAATTGAAGTAAAATTTATTAAGTTATAGCTATTCCACGGCTATAATTTAATAAATTTGTCTATGAATCGTTTAATGGGTGATAGTTTTTCCGATTATTTGCCCATTATTCAATTAACCGTTACCCATTAATCCAGATACGGCTTTGAAAAATTATTTACAGTTTCATTAAAATTTTATTTGCCCTTCATGTATTTTTGCGATACATTAATGTTATTTATAATAATTACTTTCATGTGTGACAATCTATGCCATTCAAATTTTGTAACGCTTGTTTGTAAACCATCGCGTGATATTAACAAAGCATATTCAATTATAGTTTAACATTTATAGTACAATAATTGGAAACACTACAAATAGAATTAAACGTAAACTGTTATCACGCAACTAGCGGTTTTCGTAGCGAGCACAATTCGAACTCGGCGTACGTCACTTGCCTCTATCATTCACGACACAGTGAATGGCGTGTTAACTCGCGAATAACATTGTAAACGGTATTGTGAATTAATTATCTGATAGTTCGGTTAGTTTGAATTTACTATAGCATCTGTCGAAACAGTCTACAAGGGTTACAATACACACCGCAAGTGGCTAACTTTTGTGAGGAAACACGTATGTATATTAAACAGTATGATACCTATTATTTTGTGTTGTGTCATTGTTCTGTCAATCATCACAAAGGTAACAATTGTCATGTTATAAAGTCTACGTATTAAATGTTTTTATTCACGTGTAAAGCAATGATCACTTTACTTTTTCTCTTACATATTCATAATTCCCTAACATCACATTTAGGTATGTCATGTTGGGCTCCCGATTCACATTACATCACATTGTCGGTCGCGAGTAATAATATAATGTCGTATCTTCATATTAGTACAAGTAAATATATGTTCGTGCGGGTATTATTGAAACATGTGAAATGGTGAATGCCCATTCATAATAATTTGGGTCGGAGAGCGACAGAAAATGCTCGGCAAAGCTTGCGTCTTGAGGGCTGAAGATATTACCGGGGCTTGTATTTTCCTAATAGAAATATAGGGAATAAATAAACTGTTTTTTGTCATTTGGCAGTTATCACCTGCCGGCAGGCGGTATGTAAGACTAAGCTGAGCTCCGGGCGCGTTATTTCATAAAGTAAATATTTATGTGGGAAAGGAGTTTCCTCCGCTCGTCCTCCCGTAAGCCGCCTGATCCGAAAAGACATATACCTCCAGGGATTCAGCTTCAAGTTCACAAAGGCAGCGTTCCGTGCTTTTTTTATTTTAACCCGGCCACTAACGGTGCGCTATTTTCTTCTTTTCTGTTTCTGTTTTCTTGCTGGCTGTATATAAAGTTTTACAGTTACGCAGTTAGTCCTTTAAAACTTTAATATAGGTACTACTATAATAATAACAATAAAAGAGTAGATAATAAATAATTGAATGAAATGCTTCAAACGCCTATTATAATACTTAATAGGCACTTAAATCGTTTTGAATGATTTTGGTAACCTTACACAGATAATGATCATGACTGTCTCTTGATTTAAATTTGATTACGAAGAATATTTTCAGTATTACGTAAGAGATACTAGACAAGGAAACAAAATGTGATAAGATAACTGTAAATTGACAAATGCACAATTATATAAAATATATAACCATAACATAAAAGGCGAAACTTGCTACACTCCCCTTCGAGGGGATACAAGCATGAAATTATGTTACTTAGTATTATGCTTGAATAAAATAGCCGTACTTGAATTATATATTCAGTAACTTGGGACTTCAGTGTGTATTTCGATCACTGTCCGGTCTTATCTCGCCGGTCCATACGACAACATGTGTCGGTTATAAGATTTGTTTTCGTCGGCCCCGTCGAATGTCACACCTGGGCGATTTACATTGTTTTTATTTACTAAAAAAATAATGAAAATAAAAAAATTCTGACGCTAAGTAGTTACATTGGCTTTTGCCAGCGTGGCAGACTACGGCCTTAGCCTTTTTGTTATAGAGGAGACTTTTGTTCCATCAGTGGCATAATAAAATGGTCGGAATAAAAAAAGCGTTGTTACTATAATAGAAGATTAAAGTATTACCGGTAATTATGATAGATGTTTTTTGTTTATCGTTTGGTTCATATTGCCAAAGATATTACTGTTTTATCCGCTATAATATTTTCTTCTATACAGATATTTGGCATTCAGTGCTCTTGACCTGCTCCGTAAGGGACCTGGCGTGAAGATATGTAATATTTTCTTTTACATTCAACTATTTTTTGAATGATGCGCGGACATATTTTCCTGAAGTCTGAGTTATGTACAAACATATAAAAAATGACACAATAAAAACATGCAAGACCTTAATTATTTCCTATCAACATTGTAGATTCTCCGGCCCGATGGGATGACGATCTGTGAAAGGCTGTAGGCAGATGCGACAAGCCGAGGACAGAGCGCGATGGCACTCATTGATGGAAGCCTATGTCCAGTAGTAGACTGAGATAGGATGATGATGATGATAGATCTAGAATCATCATCAACATGATGATGATTCTAGATAACTCTAGTTTATATCTAAGATTACATTTTTATAGATTCAATGCCATTCATGAAGTGTAACTTGTCTACCTATCCTTCAACCGCTTTTATTTGACATCAGAGCATAATGTGCGTTGTCGCTTACAACTACAAAATATCCTACCAAATCCAAAGGAATATATGATTATATACATATGTAGCAGCATAAATTACGTATATTTGTTGGAATAGGTCAACTGATATTGAGGCTATACGAGGTTCTTCTTTATGGGACTGGTTAAGTTTAGTCAATGTATAAGCACGAGACAGAAAAAAAGCAATATATCTTACTGAGGTTATGTAATCCATAATTATATTAATTAAGCTAACAAAGAACTAACTTAACATTTGTCAAGTAGTACAGTGTCCTTTTAAACGCAAGTTACAGTATAAAGGTTTT
>DWEC01001726.1:0-12811 GCA_018245735.1 Microceris miodesmiata | reverse complement strand
CTAGGTACGTCACTGAAGAGGACACGGTGACAGAAGTCGGAAACGTCTCTCCAGTTCATCGACGTCCGAATGTCACATTTAATTTCCCCGAACGTCCTGTGAATTGACTACAATACTTTTAAATACATCACGCCGACGTACGGGATGCGGTCGTGTTACCCAACCGACAGGTTCCATAGTTTTGATGGCAGCCAAAAAAATCTCATGTTACTATGAATACACATTTGAAGTGAACGCGACACAAATGTCGAAAGATCAGTGATAATATTGCATTTTTCTTGGAATAATGCGTTGTCATTAACGAATTATTTTCACATTATATAGTTCTTTCCGTGTCTCTCTTACCACATCTTTTAACAGTTAGGAATATTCTATTCATTGATATGTTTACGAATCTTGGGAACCTATTGGATAGCTACTTTCTACTAATCATTACCACTATAGTCATATTCAGTATCGGAAAGAATACGAAGTTCCATAATTCTCGTAGATTTATTCGTCTGAATTAAACCAGAAAACATTCCAGGAGCCCATAATATCTTCCCATGACCAAGAAAATATGAAGTTCAATATCTGACAAACATTTCGAAAATAAACATCGAAGTAATATCAGCGTCACCATTAACGTGATCTGAAGTCATTAAGGGAGTTCTAGATTTGCCATAAATTTGCGAACGCTCTTATAAAGAGGGGTTCGTGCTCCTGACCCAGCAGAAAAAACAGTCAGCCCGGGGGATAGCTGAATTACCGCCGTGTTTTCGTGCGTGCGCCTTGGGAGCCAGCCAGGGGGTGCGTCTATAAATCGGGCCACGTTAGGTGCTAGTCAGAAAACTGGCGAACAATAACTGCGAAGATATAGCTTCCGTAACTCTAACGGAAATGATGAAACGGAACATGTTCCATTTCGTAACGGAAAACATGTTTCGAAAAACATGCACAAGAAGCTTACGAACATGTTAAACACGACGTGGCACTGTCGCATCATACAAGCCTTGTACATACATTAAAATGTATATAAAATAAAACACCGTACATGTTATAAAACTAGTTATACCCAAAGGTAAGTGCACTTTGTGGACGAGAACTTAAAATGTCTCCGACATTGCTAATGTTAAAATACAGAACATGTTTGGACCTGTCATGGTGGCTGTCAAACAAGGTACAAGAGTGAGTGGCAGATCAAAAGTGCAGCCTCCTGTCACGATAACGGATTAAACATGGAACTAGTTTTTCAGCTACGTTGTAAGTGGAAGATGAATAAATTAATTCCGATCAACTAGTTCCCAGTGCAGTTCAGTTGTCGGCAGTGGAACTGGCGCTGGGCGCGCGTCGACGAAGCCGGAAGATCTATGTGTGTGCTGGGGAAATTTTAATAATAAAAGTCCCAGTTACAAGCGATATTGGGAGCGAAACTTGGCAGCGCACCCTACAACTGAAAACATTTTTGGCTACGAAGTTCATGTAATTTTTTTTGACATATAAACATGTTTATGTTCGGATGAAAATACAAATTCTACTTCAAAATTCTTTCTTTCTTTTCTTGCCCTTCGGAATAATGTCCTAAAATTTTTCAACTTGTAGGACAGACGATGTATTGTGATTGTATTTTTTTCTTTATACAAAATGAATCAAACAAATATTCCGTTATTTATATCAAAAGAACAAGTGAACATTGATTAAAAGAAAACAACTATTATACTCAACATATCGCAAATAATAAAAAGGCCTGTTTGCTGTGCAAGGAGTTCTGAATTCAGGGTCTGAGGACGGGTTCTGGGTTAAATAACAGAACGTGCTTTATACTGCGAAATATATAGATATATTCAGTGGCAAGAATCTTCCAATTTCATTTATAATTTTTCTAAGCGTTCAAAGTAAACATTCTCGCCCTTTAGATTTACATCATATAAAAAATCTAACGATCGGCTGACTGCGAATTTAGACAACTATCACACATTTTATAAATTAACATACAAAATTATTCAGGGGAAATAATTTATGAATAATCCTTCATGAAGGGAGTGACAAAGGGTGCCCTTACCGTACTTCAAAGGGATAATACCCCCACGATATTACACAGGACGCCATATGCCGGGTCCTCGGGTAGAATTTCACATTCTTACACTACCCCGTAGCCCTTTGATCGATAGGCGACTTTGGGATACAATCTAATTTTTTTGCACACAGTAAACCCATAAGATTATAATAATTGAGAAAAATATTTGCATCATGGTAAGGTTTTTCATCAATAGACATATTCTACTTCATATTAGACCGTATGACATAACTAGTATACGTTAAGCATACTACCCGCCCCTGCCTACCTCTTAAAAGAAATACAGGATGATGATATATAGTTTTCATCATCGATATAACAAAATCACTCTTTCCCATCACATCCGAGCGACTTCAAGTGACATTGGAGTCTCTTATCTGAGTTTACGGGCTGGAAAATCCCGAAGGACGACATCGGGAATCTGATAAATAAGGGTGGGGCTTAAGCGTTTATAATACGAGATTTTATATACCGAGTTTTGGACGATGACGGAAAGGGTGAAACGTTTCTCCAAGGGATGGAAAGAACAAAAGATTAATATTCAACGTTTTTTTCGTTAATGGATAAAAACGTTTAAGACAAATATAGCCATCGGAGCCGACGAACCGCTCCTGATGCTTACCGCCGACGTGCAATCACATGCGCGATGTCTACACAACATGTCAAAATCAAATACAGCAATACACTAAAAGCACAAAGTTTATATGACAGACTACAAACTTGACCATACTCAGGCTAGGACGAAACACGTGTGTAAAAGTGGAGCGATTGAAGAGTTGATTGATGATAATAATGATGATGAAGTCGACAACGAAGATGATGATGATGATGAATCTATTGAATTAGATAGAGACTCAAACGCTATTGTAAGCAAAGTGAATTTTACAGCAAACGCATATAATAACGACTCGTGAACGACAATGTCGTGTGGCGCGGATGACGTAAACTGATTGTGAAATAATGCAATCTTATCAGCGGTGTCATGGCACTTGAGACATTGGTGTCACAGACTTTGTACCGACGTGTATAATTGTGGGAGAGCGCGGGCCGATAGCGCTGATAGCCGCGGCCCGGAGAAAGTTATTAGTTTGCGTTCGCTTCGTAGTTTAAATATTGTTGTGTATCGAACTGTTACAGACAAAACGTTTTATGCGAGATTGTTTTCATATTAAACTCCATCTACATCTGTTTGATTATATTAATCAATAAGAATGATATATACTGATACCTTACACACCATCTGTTCTCACTGCAGGTACAGCTGTGCTTATAGTACTGCAGAATATTTGATAATGGAATTTAAGTCTGTGTGCATAAATTTTCTTACTATTCAGGGCAGAAGAAATGGGCTTGAGTCCGTGGGACCGATATTTTGGGTTTGTTTCTACTATCTACACAACGTTTGGAATTATACGAACATTATCTTCCTTCCAGATTATAATTATGCAATTTTTAAGGCTCATGGCATTATGCATTTTTAACCTTAGCTATTTTGAGCGACGATGTGAATGTTTTAAATGTATTATTATTTCATTTGGCATTATCTGTATTAATGAACATTATCGTTTAAAAAAAACAAACGAAAGATATTAAACAGCACGAAAAGGAATCTGTAATTACAAATTTCCAAATCGATATTCTGTAACACACAAATCTATTACTATATGTCTAGATCTAAGGCTGTATTGATAAAGTTGTTCAAATACAAACTTCATACCATCTCCATGTGGAGTTTTCTCGTTATCGTCTCGGATTGGGTTTTATATGTCTGATTGGTTTAAAACGTGGTCGATTGGGTCACGATTCTCAGAAAAATTGGACAATCATGATGTCATGCTCAATTGGACCATCGCAGTCGGCCTTGAGGTCACAAGTAACAGGTACTATTACGAATTATACAAGGAAATTGGCGTCTAATGAAGATTAAATATCACCTGCCGTAACGGTGCAAGGTAACATCGTAATGATATATAAAAACTTTAAGATAGTTCTGCGAAATGTTTTGTCTGGTGTATGAGGTCTGTCGATTCATAATTAGCACTATTGACATAGCATGATCATAAGCCTGCTCATTTTGTGAGCTGATCCGCGTCAATCTGTGGAACAATGAAGTTTCATGATGATATTTTGCAAAAGTTGAAATATTAATACATGTTCATTATTATTACCCTGTCAAAGTCCACTGCTAGGAACGCTACAAAACAAGACACCTGTAATTATATAAATATAATAAATATGAAGACAGTATGAATAATTTTTTGAGATGTAGGTACAACGCCTGTATCCATTACGTTAAAATTTCCCCGAGTGTCAAAAGACATACTTATTTTAAAAGTTGGACTTAAAATGGTTTTGGAAATTTAATTATTTTCCTCAATTAATGTTTTCTTCTCAAAACGTGTTTCTACAAGAAAATAATTTCGTAGAATAATAAATATTTCGACGTAGTTTGCATTCAAATATCAAGGTATAAAAGAGGCCTTAGGATCAAAATAGGTACTTATACGCAAAATAATGATAGAAATAATTAGGACACTTAGAAAGGAAACTTGTTTTAGGAGTTCTTACACTATCACGAATACAGTGTCACTATAGGAAGTTGCAGTTAGTAAAATTCGATACAATTAATAATTAGGTGTTGCGACAACTGAGCTAATTCGTTACATTTGTTACTTTGGTCAACTTATCATCGAGTTACCGGCGCGGTCAATTCTTGAAAGTTAAACAAACATAGGTATTTAATTACATCCACGCATTCCCAGTAATATTCGACCTCTGAGCGATCTGTAGGTCTTTCCGACCTTGTCGCGAGCAATTAACGAAACTCTCGGCACGGTTGACCTTGGCGTGACATTGTTATAAAACTTAAGCTAATTTATCTGATGGTGGGGTGTTGTTGCGTGGTGGTATAGCAGCAGTTTGGGGATGTAATAAAATGTACTCTAATTCATACTTTCATTACGCCTTACACTTGCATTGCTACGTGAAGATTCCGAGAGATGTGCGTACCGAGAACTCACAGACCATCCAGTATTCAAGAACAGAAATCATGCATTCAATATTCAAATTTGTGTTCGGGCAGGCATCGAATCCAACACCGTGCGCACGTTAGATTTCCAATTACGATGCGGACTACAATGTGAAGTAACCTCACAAACACTAAATTCATTGACGATAACAAATTTATGAAAAATAAACTAACACGAACCGTATATTCAAATTATTCAATGAAAAATAAAATAATCAATGATTCGCCATTCTTAGAACACATATGTTTGAAATGAAGTGATCCATAGAGTCAAGTACTTTTAGAGCAGATAAAACATTTTATTCATCTATTTTACATGTAAGCAGCACTCGATGATCGAGCATTATGTATACATCTCCACTTTAATAATATGTATGCAGTGAGTATTTATTTATAAAGAGTATTGAAATTAACAACAAACAGACAGACAAACATTAAATGGTGAATAAAGATGAGAGGAAGAAAACAGAATACACCAATATATAATTGGCATTGTACAAGAGCCATTAATGGATTTTTTTAATCTACCCCGTGTCAGAGCAAATGGATCCAACGTCCCAATTAAGCCAAGACATTTAACTTAAAATCATTTGTGTTTCTGCGCAGAACAAGTGGCGCAGATTAAATCACCGTGCGCCATCTCGCACACAATCGTGTGCAGCATCGGTGTCTCTTATCTCTTAACGCTGCGGGCGAGCGACCGACTGCGCCCAGTTATCTAGATGTCGACCAACTTTCTACTGTAACTATACCGATGTTTTTCTTCAGCCGTGAGTCACGGTCGCCGCGTGGAAATTTGTGAACGCTTCTAATAAACACTACGACTTTTCACCGTAACTGCCTATTTTTGGTCTCGAACATTCCAATATAACAGTCTCGTTTTCTTCTTCCGCCTTTCATTATAGATACCAGAAAGATCGAAATGTAAGATTACTTTATAAGTAGCCCACGGCATTTTTGTGATATAGCCCATAATAAATCATTGAGATTATTTGATAGGTGGAAGCAAACGTTATTTTCAAAATGCAGTCCACAAGCAAGACGTGCGCACGTACATTACACGATCCCAAGCTCGCTTCTTGGCAAGATCCCGACAGAAGAATGCACTGAGTCATCGGGACACAATAATAACAGGCCGAGAATAACATGACGTAAATGAAATAAAAAATGTGGTCGAAACATGACGGGAGATGAACGAGACGTCGTCGGGCGGACGGGAGGAAACACGTGGACGCGTCTGGGAAATTTGCGTCTTTTCCAAATCGTCCGAGGAATCGCGAATATATGTATTTCCCGAGTGTCAGAAACAGAAAGGGTTGACGTATCCTATCTTACCACTTACGAGTGGCAAAGGATCTGCTCCTCGTATTCTTAAGTGCTTTGGGTCTTTTTGAGTAGTAATATTGAAGTGAATGCGCTTTTCAAGTACATTTGAGGTCTTTCCAAGAACGATACATCTACGAGTATCTTAGATCCGGCATAGTGCTTTAGGCCCATTAATAACCAAATGTAGCTGATGCAATAATTCCTCAACGGCATGTGAACTGTATGATTTATTATTACTTTTTTAAATAGAGAAAGGGTAAGGAGAGGATTTCCTCCCACGCGTTACTTATCTCGTTGATAGTCAATACCTTAATGGAATAAGGCAGTAAGTATAATATGTAGATCAGGGTCTGTTCACGTATATTTCAGCGGCGACATCTTGTCCAAGTTACAGAACACGCTGCCAACGGTACGTTATTTCAGTAATGGAACACACACATGCTAACGATTTTTTCTGGGTGCTGTAAGCAAATTCTTTGCAACGGTGCTGATAAAATTATTGTATCTACAGATGGTATTCAACCAACCAGATCTGATCTGCGCTCTTTGGAAACAAGTTTTGGTTTAATATATGATCATATGCGTGATAAATCTATTTTTCGGGAGAACCCCAATATTAGGACCGGTTGGCAAGAAACGCGTATTTAAATATGAATTAATCCTACATGTGTGTAAGCGTGTGTATTTGAATGTGTGCAGCTTACATTTTCTCTTTGTTCAAAATCAAAAAGGAGATGAAAGAGAAGCCATTCAAACGAATACTAGCCAAAGTGATTAATTCGATTTAACCAAAACATGTTGTGAATATGTATCAAGATAAAAAAAGATCCTTTAAAACATCCTTCGTTCGAATGTTTTACTTTTAAACGTAACCTCACGCCTGTAATCCTCGAAAGGGTAGGTAGAGGAATGTAGTACGCTTACACGTTTCGTCAGTTCCGTTTAGGTTTCCACCCTAGAACCGATGGTGAGTCTATCGCCATACACCGGGCATAGATCCAGACTCCGAACTACATATCATGTCCAGGACCTCTCTGATAAGCAGTAGCACCTTGCAACCACTCGTCCAACGAGGCAGTCCAGCGGTACATATAATACTATTATTAAATCCATAAGCCATGACGATTAAGAGCGTATGAATGCCGTTTGAATACATACAATTTTGAACTGCGTGAGAGGAAAATAACCACGTCGATATCCAAACAAAAACTGAATTAACACTAATGGATGGCTGTCGGATGGCTCGGGGGTCAAGGGCGATCAGGCGTATACACGTCCCTGGCTTAATATATATGTTTCTTAAACTAATATATCCTCAAAATATTTGATTGCCTCGTTGGTCGAGTGGTTACTAAACGCGACTGCTGATCGAGAGGTTCTAGGTTCGAATCCTGGGTCAGGTGCTATAGGATTTTCTAACTTGGATTTTCTAGTAGAAATTTCGAGTAGTAGCACGGAGTTTGGATCTATGTTCGATGTATGGCAATAGATTCACCACATATTCCATAGGACGTAAAACGCAACTGGTGAAAAGTGGAAGTGTGCTACACTCCTCTGCCTGCCTTTTCGGGGATTACAGGCGTGATATTAAATTTAAGTTTGTATGATTCTTACTGATTTTATCAAACTTAGCACACACACAGACTCGTAAATATAAGCAGGCGTATTTCTTAAAAAAATACGATGATACTGAGGTCTATCGACTATATTCCTGACGTCATTTTCTCTTCGCCTTCGATATTCAAGTAATATAGACAGATCATACGTGATAACTACTGGTTTAAGATATAACTTATGTAAATTTTTCCGTAATAGAGATAGATAGAGATACTTACTTATAGATAGATAAAAATAGGATTCCTTGACAGAGAAGTAGGATAATCGAACGAATAGGTTTCCTTAACAGAAAGGTTCGCGTTGGTGAACATTTCAATAGAACTTAGTTATCGTATATATTTTTTATCGTTCTTCTGTTCGACACGGATCTCCTCTCAGAATGAAAGGGCGAAGGCCATGGTCTGCCACGATGGCCAAGTGCACGTTGTCAGACTTATATCGTATTTGTTTCGTTTCTTAATACTTTATGTTCTGTTATAACTTAAAGTCCTAACATACGATTTGTCATAGTGGATTTTTCATACAAAAATGTACAGACATAGAAAATGATTTATATTTTTATTTATCCTTTTTATGCATTAATAAGCCCGTAGAACGAAGGGCAAACTTAATGCCTAGTGGACGAATCAATCCTTAGAAAACAGAGAAAAATGTATATAGATGTGTACAATATACATATATGGCTTGACAATATATTAAAATCGGACCTATACATTCTGTGGTTAACGGGATATCACGAGATACGTAGAAATGTCTCGCTCTGGCCCGACGTGACCACGGTTCATGCAATTGAATACATTAACAATTTATCATGTGACCTGTTTCGTAAGGAATATCCTGGTATGCTATCCTGATATGGAAGTCGTGGCTCAGTGGTTTCGATAGCCGATTTCCGTGCCTGTTGGTCCGAGATTGAAATATTCTTACGCCCTTATCAACTGAGGAGAAAAACTTATATGACCTGAATAATTCACTTGACATAAGGATGACGCAACGCGTCTTGAGGAAAACCTACACACTTTAAAGTTTTCCATTGTGCACTTTGAAACCTGCGAAGTCTGTTCACCTATATATACTTAGTGTAAAAGATTATGATGATAAATAATGAGAGTGGAGAATGACTAACTGAAAAAAAAAGATAGAAAAATGACTAACTGAATGAGAGTGGCGACCACGTCTCGGTAAAAGGGCGACCTGCCCTCCTACCAGATGGTCTGACGATCTGAACAAGACAGCGGGAAGCTGCTGGATTCGGAAGGCCCAGGACCGGAAGGAGTGGCGCTGATTAGGGAAGGAGTGGACATCTAGAGGCTCACGATTATGATGATGAAAGAGAGTAGAAATAACTTAAGAAAGAGAACAATCATATACAATTCTGAAACGAACAATGGGATAATGATGGTGGTAGTCCCCATGTATCTACTCGTACCTGTAAGTTATTTCAATAAAGATGGACAACTAATTTACTTAGTTGCTCAATATTAATAAGTGATAGGACTACATAAATGGGGACCGCTAACATTAGCATAGTTAGTACGTGTAAAGGCCAGCACAGTAATATGAGTCAGTATCTATCCTATTCGAAATTGGTCAGGGACGCGCTGCTGCTGAGGACTGGAATTATCACAATTAGTATACACGTGGATACAAAATAGGCCTGTGAAATTTTCTTTTATATGGAACGTACTGGATTATTCATTTTAAGATTGAGAGCAGAACAGATTAAAAACCGATCGTGTCTACCACAAGACAGCTTAAGAAAAGGAGCTAGTTTATTGCGCACTGTATAAATACCCATAACTGTACAAGTTACATATCGATCATTTGCCACCAGAGGAGTAATAATATGACTAAAACACTATCTTTAAAAAATAGTTCACAAAGTTTGAAATCATAATTATTCTATGACTATTGTAATATGTATGTAGTTACATATATATCATAGAATAGTCTACATTTGATACAATTTTATAATAGTCATAGAATACTTATAATTATAAATACAAATTTTGTGAACCTTTTTTTTAGAGTGTGTAATTGTGTGTTAGTGTTAGTTACTTGTGTGTTAGTTACATGTGTGTTAGATACTTGTGTGTTAGATACCTGTGTGATTTATATATTGAGATATAATACGTTCAGACAGTTTTGATCACTCCTGTACGTAGTACGTAGGTACATACGTTTATATACTGGATTACTATACTCTGTATTATTGCATATCCGAAGTCGTAAGAATATGACGTGTCTGGTGTTAGGCGTTGCTCTTTAATTAATGCATGACTTATATTAGTCACGACTGATAGAGAATTGTCTGTTACACGAGTATGTTATATGGCTTGCGCTGCCATAACTTTTATGTCCGCTACTATGTACAGGTCTCTGGGATTGCAGCAGATCTATCTAATACTCTGCCATACTGCTCCACTACGAGTTAAGATATTTTGTATGCTAAGTTTCTTCGTGTGGAAAGAGAAGTTAAATTCAATATAGTGTGTATGATTTTAGCCTGGGATCGAAAAGAAACTACGGAGAAATGGTGCATTAAAAAAAATGTGTAACTGATGAGTATGTTTAAAAAAAATAATAATCGACCCATTTATGATTCCACTGTTGGAATATGGGTCTCCTCTCAAAATGACAGGATTAAGGCCATAGTCTGCAACGCTGGCCAAGTGCGGGTTGGCAGACTTCACACGCCTTAGATGTTTTCCTTCGCCGTTAACAAGTCATATTAAAACCTAAAACGCACTTTTGAAAAGAGATGCGTGCCATGGACTTGATCCCAGCACCCCCCGGAATGAAAGGCTGAATTCTTGACCCACTGCTTGGATATACGTAATGTATGTATATAATATATAATAATATAATTACGAGTATGTATGTAAGAAATATATAGTAGGTACTGTGCGTTATAAAAATTAAGTATCACTTACTGTAACCGTGAAGGAAAACGTCTTAAGGAAACCTACACACCTTAAGAATTAAATATGTACATGGTATAGAGTTCTGAGAAGAGTTTAAAGCATGTCCACCAGCACTTGGCAAATGTGGCCAAATAACGTTTAACCCTTCTCATTTTCGAAGGAATAACGCGTCCAGCAGAAACCGATAAATGGGTTGATGTTGCTGATATATAGACTTGGTCAATTTTTAAAAATTGGCACTAAATGCAATCATAGATCTATGCATGTGTGGAACAAACTTATTTTGAATGTAGTTCCAGCCCGTGCCACTGGGCGGTCTGGCATAATCAGAAATATTATTATTCGTTCGGCTGACATATAGCTCAGTGGTTAGTCACCTTGAATAGAGAACCGATGGTCGTTGGTTCGATTTCATTCGAAACAAATATATGACAAGTGTTTGTGCTGTTGGAACGAATTTGCATCTGCATATGTATGTATTGACAACTGTCTGTGTGGTTACTACAGCACGACTTCCGTGTGAGTTTTCTCAAGATGTATAATAATAGTGTCACTTTTATTTCATATCATCACGTCAGGTTCCATAGGGAGTAGCCAGTGAGAACCGAGTATCAAATATTTTTATCATCGCACATCTGATGTGCTTCTTCATTCATCACGCTTCTTACCATTTTATTAATATACATATTGCTGTACTATATTGATAGAAATAAACCCCGACACTATAACGAATGTAGGGCCGAGATAAGATAAGGAGATGCCGTGGAGATAACGGTAGGTATCTTAGCTGTTATCAGCGCCTGTTACGAAATACGACTTTACATTAGAACTCAAGTAGTACAAGTAATTAAACTGATTTATTCATTTGTTTTCAGTCAGTCACGTGACTTTTGAGTTAGTCACGTGACTTTTGAGTCAGTCACGTGAGTAACTTGAGGAAAACACTTGAGAAATCACTGGAGTCTGGGATATGACTGACTGAGCATGAATCAGCCTGGTTCTTTGGTTTCTGGATTCTTTGAAACCGATATCTCGCGAGTTTTGCAATGTTGATTGTTTTGCTCTGTGCTACAGTAGCTCGGAGTTGCTAGGATACATATGATAATTTAAGACTGAGCCTTATTGACTGACTGATTAATGGCTGCGCGGGGGTCGTGGGTACGATTCCCACTCAGTATAAATATTTGTGTGTTGAGGACAAATATTTATTCTGTGTCAGAGTATAAAATCATCATTATAAGAATATATTTAAATGTACATATGTATGTAGCTAATCAGTCGTCTGGTTACCACAATATAGAGTGCCTTGATGCTTAGTTTGTGATCAGATGGCTGCGTGTGGAGATGTTCCAAGATATTATTTACTTAATTAATTTATTACATATTTTATTTTCTTATATGACGTTCTATCTAAAAGTGTAGGTTTTAGATAGAATGTCAAAACTGTTTTTTTCTAGAGTGGATCTTCATCCAAGTTTTAATAGTTACCCAGGGAAGTCTTTTTTAAGACACTATAATACTTATGAGTACTAGATTTCTGACTGGCAACCAACTGAAGCTATGCTGTGGACTCAGAGTTCACGTGTTCAGCAACGTAGTTAAATCTTGCTATCTTTCCTAACATTATTGCGAAACTCGGTACGACAATATTTGACTGGCCGGTCGGTTAAGTGGCTGGAGGTTATGGCTTGGATTCCCTGTCTAGAAAAACATTAATATCGAAAATAGGAGTACTTGTTCTATGTGCGTTTAACCTATATAAGTAATCTATGTGCGTTTAACCTATATAATAATCGACCCATTATAATTCCACTGTTGGAATATGGGTCTCCTCTCATATTGAGAGGGCTAAGGCCTTAG
>DWEC01001725.1:0-12811 GCA_018245735.1 Microceris miodesmiata | reverse complement strand
ATTGATTCTCAAGACAGCTGCTCCCTCTTTTCAAGCTGGAATTACTTGTAGCCAAAACATACTCATTCCAATGTACCTTATAAAATGGCAGTAAATGTCAGTTTATTATTACTAGTTACTGCATCTCCCGCCTGAAATCAATCTATGAAAATATTCAGTATTTTATTTTCGAGTAATTATTGATACAAGATTTGTGTCGCAGTTACCCTCCACTTACATATAAAATTAGGTTAGTAAACGAAATGTTAATATTGTTTAGCAAATTGACAATAATATGTGTGTGCGTTTATACATGTACGCGCGTGTGTACGATTTTTTGAACGTTTTTGAATTTTTTGAACAATTGTTTTCAGATGTTATAAACGTTACTCAACATAGGGACAAGAGAGTGCTTAGCCATTTTAATGAAACAAGTAGAAATGTTATTCCATGTGGCAGCAGTACCGTTAGAAAACCTATTAATGATGTTGTAGATTGTAGTCGACTCAGTATTGAAACAAAAGAAAACATATTTTGCTGCCTTTGTGTCTCAAACTACATACTTCTTCTGATATTCTTATACAATTTATATTCTACTGAACTGTCATTAGTTTTTGAAAATTATTTCAGGATTGGTCCCTGACACAAAGAATTTCATATTAACTTCGACTTTTCTTGTTTGTTCATACAATTTTCCATTCACGTCACCCACGATATAAGAAAAGAAGGAATCATAAAACGACCTTTTAATAGATTTAAATTATGCAGTAAAGTAAAATAAAACAGGTTAGCCAATGAGCGGCGATAAATTGAAATGAATCGCGCAAGACAATTGCAGTCGCTTGTGAATTTTAATGTTTGAAGCAATGAAATTTATGAATTGAAAAATATCCAACCAATGAATTTATTTACATATTACGGCACTGCTTATAAAGAAACTTATAAAGAAAGGCAACAGATATAGTGGATAGTTTTGTTATTATGTCAGGTTTGCTGTACATGTGATATAATTGTTGTATGTTAAAATTAGCACGTTAACGTGGCAAGAGGTAAGTCACGCCGGTCGAAAGATAAGCGACCATCTACCACGTGGTTTTAACATATGAAAAATACTTCTGGATGCAGTTAGATTCTAAAACTCGAGAATTTGGTGGAGTATCAACGATTGGGTGATATCTGTGTCCCAGTAATAGACTGCCAAAGGCTTACTCATGAATGGATGATGAGATTAGGGTCTTTAGTAATATTTCGACTGCCTCATAGGTTAGAATGTATTTGGATCATTTAATTGATGGACTTCCTTCGCAGCCTAGAACTCGAACAGATCTGGCTCGTCCCGTCAGGCTTAATGCAAGTTCTCTCAGTTTATTTATTTACAGACTGTCTCGTTGGTTGAGTGGTTGCAAGCACGAATGTCGATCGAGAGATCCCGGGTTCAAATACCGGGTCGGGGTACTATTAGATTTTTAATTTTAAAGTCTAATAAATTAGCGTTCCCAGAGAATACTAACGACCTGGCCAAGGAAACGAGTAACAGTTCCTAGCGTGGACGAACCGATCTCTAAGACGGCTGAATAGCATGTGTCTCCCCATTCAGCGCCTCTTCACCAGCTAGGCACTGTAGCAGCACGAAGCTAGCCGAGTATTGACGATATCGCGATGGTAGGGCCAGCTCTCGGGTATCGTACTACATCTCGTTTGCCTAATAGACGTTAGTATGGACTAATGACCGTTTCCAACATACTTATATTTTTTTACTAAAACTGTACCAGTAAATACATAGATATTTCAACATTTAATTTGAGAAGTATCTTCTGTGCAATTGTAATTTCCATGTATAATTAAAAAGTAGCGGACATGCAGTCGTAATAATGTATTCTGCACTCAAAGGCAGACAAATTGAAATAACAAGATAATTTAAATTTCCATCTAACTAACGAGGTCGGCAATAAAAACAAAAAGTTGCATAGCTGTCTGCACGCACGGCCTTTGATTCATTACAGTTGCCGATTAGCTCCGGCGCTGGCGGGCCTCGATATTCTCTATTTGGTATTCGAAAATCGTTAACAGTTGCATGTTTGCTTATATTTTAAAATATAAAGGTTTTTAATTCTGTTCACGTAAATAATATCAATAAAACTAAATTCTCTGGTTAACACATCAAAATTAAGCTTAAAAAATAAAGAACCTAAAGCTTTAAAAAGAAAGAATAGGTACATCGCCGTAATTTTTAATACGATATAAAAACCTTCAATTTTAATTTTTGACTGCTTCGTTGGCAACTCCTAGTGGTTGCAAACGCGACGTCCGATCGGTAGGTCTTGGGTTCAAATCCCGGGTCGGGTACTATTGGCTTTTTCTAATTTAGAATCAATACTGAACTGTGAACCTTAGTTAGGCGTAAATTTAGGGTTATTAGAACTAAATTGATGTAGTTTGTGTATTTTGAAACCCACCTGACACTGATAGAATCGTGTTGATGCTTTCGTTAAAAGATACTTTAGTCAGACAAGGACCTGTTCTTTATTTGAAATTTATAAAGACAGTAATAATGTTTTCCCAGACTATTTAATAAGGGTCCTTCGGCCTAATTAGTGCCTTTAATTTGTTTCTAAGTCCTATCTAAAAGTTTAGACATTAAGTTAAATTATAATTAAAGTGACCTTAAGGCTTCAAGGGTATTATTGTTTGAAATGATGTTAAAGATATTGCGTAATATTTAACGGAATGCTTCTTGAATGTTTTAACAATTGGACATTTTAAATTCAAACAACAGTCTAAAGAATATTCTTTGTTGTTTTCTTCAATGTTTGCTTCAATTTTAGTAAACTGATTGCTTGATGAACGTTATGCTTAATTACATTATCTATATCGTAAATGAGAAAGAATACATCCTCCGACGACATGCCGGGATACCAGGGTATCATGAGAGGCGACTAAGCTCGGCGGTGGCTGATCGCGGCAAGACGCTGTTTGCCCAGGCACAGCTACATGCCCTGGCCGCCGGCTTCTCTGCGATCTCCAACCCGCGTGGGTACTATGGACAAGAATCCCTCAGGGGAGGCGATTGTCCAGCAGTGGATTCCCAGACAGTTAGGCTGTTGATACGATGTGGGTGATTGATTGCTGTACACATAATATATAAATTTTGTCAGAAACGAAACCTAGATTGCTTATTATTAAAGACACGTTAGGAAAATGAGCTAATTGTTCACTATAAAACAAATGGGTACACGGGGCTAACTTAAGGGCGGCTCCGGGAGAATCATTTGACTAAAGCGGACAGAGGTCTTAACTTTATTAATCGCTGCGCGACGATGTGATGGATGGATAAAGGTACGAGCCAACCTTCAGGACATACATTTATATATATGTATATAAAATCTACATGTACATCATCTTAGTGGTAAGGATTACGTAGTTACTTGCGTAGAAAGTGTTTTGGAATCTCGGTGAACGATGATTAATTCAGATTACAAAGCTGACAATATACAATATATTTTCTAGTGTTTGGGCAATAGACGGATGGTGATGATGACGGTGAATGGTCTCTGTCGTGACCTCGCTGCAAACGCCGGGAGCTCATGAGGAAGGACCTAGTACAGGTCCGAAACTAGTCGGGCCATCCAAAACGTACGTGAGTTAAGCCGGTACGTTTTTAATCATGTTTATAAATACTCACGAAACATTTAATAGTTAAACGATCGTTTAATGTTAATTGTTAATTTTAATTTTAACCCTGACATTTTATGCAGTAAGGGTATTAAATTTGACTAAAATTTGAGTTTGAAAATAAAACTTTTCCCTAAGTTAGTCTTTTAAATATACTCATAAGATCAATTTAAAGAATTGCCATATGTCAATAGGCCATAGGATACCGTGAAGACTGTATGTAAATATTCAATGACCATTAAAAATGAAACAACCACGAAAATTTGTTCTAATAATACATTCTAAATAATAATTTCTATTTACATCTTAATTATAACACTTAACAACTATCTGATGTATGACCTGTCCATTGTAGAGCCTTGTTCGCTCATTGCCAGAATAAAAAAATAAGTATGATAATAAACTGTCTTAGGAATTATTACGTGAATTTTAATCCAGATCTTTTAAGGAAACTTAAACTCTTTCAAAGTCAGGTACTAGAGTTTTATGCTCTCCATACACCACCAGATAAGGCGTCCTTATCGATAACTAACTGGACTATGGATAAACGCCGAGAAATTCAACATAAAATATTATGAGTACTTTTCAATGTAATTTAAGACCATATTGCATTTAACCATTAAAACGTTTTGCGCATCATATAACCGGTGAAGGACCGTGAAAGAGGCCATCATCATATCATAACGACAGATTAACGGGCAGGTGGGACGTAACAGATGCTAGAACACAAATCTGTGTGGGCGCTCGCCTGGCACCCGCCGAACAAAGTAACGTATAAACACACAACAATACCATACACCCACCGCTTCCAATTTCGAAAAATAACAATCGAACGATTAATATATTCCAGGGATACTTTCAATGTAATAAATTGAAGGTAAAATTTGTAGAGTAACGCCTATAGGATCCGGTTATAATCATCATCATCGTCGTCGTCGTAAGCCTATCTCAGTCCACTGCTGGACATAGAAATCAAATGAGACCTAACCCAACGTATATTTTAAATAACTCCTTAAAATATTCATTAAATGTCAAGGGCTCTCCATTAAAGCCGGCAAAACATTGGTGACTCCCCGGGTGTTGCAAACGTCCATGGGGAAGACGCGCACTTAGCATCATGTGGCCTGTTTACCTATTTGCTAAACTAAATATGAAAAAAAAAACTTAGTAATACCAGCTTTCAAGTATACCTATAACTACATCGTAGACATCACCTTCGGTCCAAGGTTTGGTTTCGATGCCCAATTTCGTCAGCTCGTTCCAGACTGTTACGATGGATTTTAACTGGATTTTACCCAACCCATTATATCAATGTGAACTTTCTCATCTAATTGTACTGTATTTTAATTTGAGTTAAGGAACATTTCATGAAACAAATGTGCATGTTTCATTCAAAAGACGTGTTAGTCTGAAAAGTGATAAAAATCCCACGTCTGCGCTCACGCATAAAGAACATTATAATAAATCAGCGAGATTTAATATCACAGCTATTCATCATTCCATTGGAATGATTTTTCAATCTAAATCCGTCGATTGTATCATTGGAAACGTCGACTATTGCAACTGCCTCTAATAATAGACCTGAGTATTAACTGAATGCTGTAAGCGTTTATCTGTAAACATCACCATTCTGTCGTCGAGTGACGCTTCAGGTCACTACGGTTAATGTTAGTGCACATAGACTTTAAGACAGACATCCTTTATGCCATAAACCATGCTATTTACCATCATCATCATCATCAGCCTCAGTCATATCATATTCTAAGGTGTGCACACCGTGCTATAATAGACGAGGCTGATTGCGGTACAGCGCAGCCTAAATAGGCACGGCTAAATGCCCTGGCCGTCGTCGGCCAGCAGCGTCGGCGGTGCGAAAAGCTGTGCCCTGCGATCTCCAAGCCGCATGCTCAGCGTGGACTTTACGGGCGTAGACCCCCTTTTGGGGGAGGCCTATGTCCAGCAGTGGACTAAGATAGGCTGATGATGATGAAGGTGTGCATATTTCTACACGGTGTTTTCCAGACCGCTTATGAACTTACAAACATCTATAAAAATATATATATACACAATTCGTTATGCTCATCACACAAATGTTTTTCACCGGTGAGAGTCGACTCAACGACCTGCCACAATCGTTATAAATCGAACCATTTAACGATTAATAAAAAACCGAACGGGTTTTCAAAGCTTTTAATATTGTTTAAACGAATGAATTCATGTTAGAGTTAGACAGCTCCAACAGAGTTCTGAAGACGATAGCGTTTAGGCTGGACTGTCCATTCTTGCTGCACTGTCGTAGACTGCATACAACCAGCAATATACCAGCCTAACACAGTGAACATACGTAAATGACATGCCGAAACTAAAATTGTAATAATTTGACGGATTAATTCTAAGTGATTTTGTGTAATTTTAATTCAATTTAATTTAATTTAATAATAATTTGTAAAATGTAGAACTAACATAATATAAGTTATACTAACATACTGATATGAGAATGTTTTTTTCTTGAAATAAATGATTATTATTATTATTACTATAAGTCATATCTGCGTGCATGCGCATGACATTTTTTTAACCGTCTCATTATATTAGAAAAGCTGTATATAACTTGAAAGAAGATAGCCGAATATGAAGCTGTACGTAAATAAAAATTATCAGAGATTCCAATACAATATAATAATAATAATAACAATCTGTATTCACGGTTTACAATAAGGTAAATTAAAAAGAAACCAGAAGCAATAACATGGCAACACTTAAACTAGTAAAATATAGCTATAAAAGATTATAAATAATAACAAAAACAAGACATGGGCAGGAAATAAAAATAGAACTAATGAAAGGACATCTGCGCTGCAACGTAAACCACGAAATGGAAATATTGTACATAAATATCCATCTCTATAATATCTACAAAAATAATGGGACTATACTCCACGTGTAAAATCCTCAGAGCAAAACTCAAACCATAGTTTAATCACTGATTAAAATAATCAACGGACATATTAAACAATCATTGTAAACTGTAGAATTTAATACCTCTAATCAAGTGCAGCTCAAAGGGAGGTGATTAACAATTTTAACGGTCGAATAGAAAGTTAGGAGGGTTAGTAATTGAATAATATTATCGATATAATCTCAAACAATATCACCCTACAATTTAAATCAATTGTCCGACCGGTATTTATTGCGATTAGCTATGATTACTGCGAGCCTAATCGGTGGTATATCGTGCATTCGTCTTGACATACAACTTATTTTTCCTCTGTAATTAATACATTTACAGTTTTGACTGCCTCGTTGGTTGACTGGTTGTGACTGGAACTGCTAAGCGAAAGGTTCTAAGTTTGATTTCTAGCAGTAGCTTGGAGTCTGGATCTGTGCCCGTTGTATGGAAATTAACTCGCCCCGTATTCCATTCCGAATTTTACTATTTTTGACCCAAAAGTATGAACGCACAATGTTCTGAATTAAGAAACGAAAATGCTTTTAGCGGTGCTGCTTGATACCAAAACTGACAGAGCCTCTAAAACTTCTCCTAGAAGGTTTCTCTCTGGTCTGTACATATCACCAAATATAAATAATCTACTATCCTGAACTCTATGTAACTTTCATAACAAAAACAAAAAATATTCTAGAAAATCAGCGAATAACCTCATTACGTACAAAGATCGAAAAGTAAAACATTCTCAAAATGTTGCCAGTGCAAAAAACATTCTTATCTCATTCTTAAAATTCGCGATTATCGAGCGAATCGTTTTAAATTTATCGATATTAAAATGAAATCTTTACAAAAATCAGTGACACACAGAATGTCCGCCCTTACTAAATGACATTTAATGTGCCATTAAAAACTGTTCAGCACTTAAATAATAATAAAACCGACCAACGGTATTAATGTTCATCTGTGTTAGTTAGTTATTCTAAATAGTAAGTTTTGTTAGTTAGTTATACTAAATAGTAAGTTTATTAACTCTCAAATGAAACGTACCGTCCTATGCTATATTTCATAACAGTTATGATTATAGAACATCCTGTATAAGCTACATGACAGGATTGAAAACAGCGACATCTAGTGTTTAATGTCGTAAAATGTAATTTTTCAGATAGGCATTGAAGATACTTCCGCGAAGTAGAATATTTGGACATACGAAATGGCTTTAGCCATAAATTTCAAAAGGCTGTACGGACGTCTTTTTTAATAGCAGTATGGGCTTTCAATTCCCCACAATTTCCCCTGATAGCACGCTTTGCCTAGAAAGTGCCTATTCACTGTTGTGCTCATTCACTCTTGTGGCTAGTCACTCTAGTGCCTATTCACTAAAAGTCGTCATACGGGTGCATTTAATGCATTTCTCCTTTCTAAATTGACTGATACCAGTGTACTATAACTTTAACATTTCTCAGAAAGTCCGGTTTCCCGGTAGCGTCGCGACTTTCGCGCGTATCGAAAATAGTAAGTAAAATTGTAAAAGGCGATCTTTATTACACTTTATCTAGACCAGTTTTGGGTTCATCAAACCCTCGCAGAGGTTTATATTCGTTTAACGAAACACAACGTTATGAGCATTTATTACATTATTTTAATGGTACCGACGTCTTAAAGATTACGTCTCATACTCCAGAATCCGGTCATAAAGTCTCAGTTTTAATTGACGTTTGATGTTATTCCATCTGTGGGCTAAATATGGTTTGCGGGTTTTATGTAGGAACACTTTTATTCCATTGCTTTATGAGCCGCTGCTTTTGTATCTTTCAACGGGATTTTTTTATATTAAGAAATATGTTTTATATTGAATAAAGTATGTTTGTAACTCAGCGAGCTTAAGAGCGAGCTATGCTCGGAGTTTCTCTGAAGGATAGGATCAGAAATAACACTATCCGGCAGAGAACTAAAGTCACCGACATAGCTCATAGGATTAGCTCGCTAAAGTGGCAATGGACTGGGCATATCTGCCGGAGAACCGACAACCGGTGAAGCAGACGAGTTCTGGAGTAGAGACCGCAGCTCGGCAAACGTACTGTGGACGCCCTCCAGCCCGGTGGGATGGCGATCTGCAAAAGGCTGCAGATGCTGGATGCGACAAGCCGAGGACAGGGCGAGATGGCGCTCATATGGGCGAGGTATATGTCCAGCAAAGGACTGCGATAGGCTGATGATGAATATGTTTATAACGAAGAGATTTCTATATAAATGATCCTATGACGTAAGATCTTATAGGTAAGGTCATATTTGCCCTTAGAGTTCTACACGATGTTATTTAAAGCCTGTAAAGTCTGCCAGCTCGTTTTTTAAATGAATGACAAAGATTGTCTCCTTCTCATTCTCACACGAGATCCGTGTCTAATAGTGGAACAGTAAAACAGATTGTTAATTGTGAGTATATAGATGATGATAAATGGATCTATATTTAGTTATTTGTCTAATAGGCTTTATGCAACACGGGCGCAATCGCAATTGCCCCCTGTTACAGCTCTATGGGCGTTAACAATTATATAATATCCTATATTTTTTACTAAATAAAATAATCTTAGTGATATTATAATAAAAAAGGGATATTATTTATTTTTTACACACGGGTGTGATTAGACCATCCGAGTGAACGTTGAACTTTTAACTTGTGAAACAGAAATGAATACGCAATTTCAAATGATTGATGCACGCGTCCGTCCGTCGCTCATGAAGTGCCCGATAGGTTCAGCAACCCTGCACACCAATCGATAGCGTTCTAATAATATGTAATAACTATAAAATTATTCCAATATGAAACTACTTGGCGAAAGGCAGACGGTATCACGCACGCCCTGAATCTTATTACTTTTCACGCCCCCACTCCAATATCGACTTTCACACATGACAATAAAATCGGATTTCGTTTGTTCACCCCCCAAATCACGAAACAAAAGTGCTATGTAAATGTAGATTATAACACGTTCGGGTTAAAGGTGAATATGCAGTGTGGCACCGAAACGAGTATCATGTTTCGTTCTCACTTAGTCAGGTGTCGCTAGCGGCGTCGCTTTGTTTTGCTCCCTTTTGTTCTATGGAGTGTGAACTCGATAAAAACACGAAAAGGAAGCGAGCTGCCAGAATGAGGGTGTTTTTGTACAAAAAAATATCCGTGAAAGGGCACAAGAGTGTTTGGGTAGGGTATATCCCCATTGTGCCCTTTGATATTGAAAGTTCTGAATTCTATTTTCGTATTTGAATCACGATTCATAATATATATCTGTGTATTTTGAGTTCCTCGTCTCAAACTCGACGGTAAATTGAATCCGGTTATGGATGTTAGTCGTTAATTTTTTCTACGCAGCCGCCGTTCTTTTGATGGCGGCAAGGCTCCTCGTGCAGTTTACACTCAGGTGACCGTTCACCATCTTGGTGACCATAGAAATTTTGCTTTTAGAATCGCATGTATTAATAACGATAATCTCTCAGGAAGGCCCTGTCCATAATAATTCCGTTGACATTCCATTGTCGGTGGGTTTTTTTTACCGTTTAAGAAAATTTACATCATGAGAAAGCGTCGATGAAATTATCGAACGATTTTTGTTAAGAAGACAGTATAATCCGATATCATGGTCTTGATTTAAATATTATTTACAAAAAGAAGAGTCTTGTAATAGACGCTTTTAAAGAAATTATTCCCAATCAGTAATAACAGATAATGGATAACAGATAAGACGAGGTTATTTTGAAAAATATGTTACTGTATCCAAGCATTATAAAATTATATAGGACAATCGTGATCTGAAGATCTGAAGCAAAGACCAAAAGCGAAAAGAACATAGACGGTCTAGAAAGGAAGATAGCGATCACATATTGAAAGCAACACGTAAATCAAGAGACGAATACAAAAAAGGATATTTAACATAATGCAATGAGCACTAATCTATTCTAGAATATTACGAACGGGTAATCTTCTTTAGAAGATTTTAACGGTGATAGCACAATAGTATCTGAAGGCGGACGGCCGGCGGTGTGATGCGATCCGTCGCGACAGTTTCGACTTTGGACATTAGCCTCGTGGAAAGTACCGTCAGCAGAAAAGCTACAAGACAATCTGTTTAAACTTTGTAAAAAAGCTAAATTATATTTTAAGGCTACACATACGATTACACAATAAATTTTTCCTACTAAACAGAAGTGAGTCCTCATGTAGACTTCCCTACTCAACCCCATTAGAAAAACTTTAAAACATACAAAAGAATAATAGTCCAACTACATCATTATTTAGCAAATGTTTATGCCTTGATAAAAAAGCTACCCATTGACATTTTTTTGTATAAATAAAGCCAGATGTTTTTTATAATACAATATTTCTATCATCACGCTGATAAATGATTCGAATTTCAAATATGACATTTGTATTTTTTACGTGCATAAATCTATTAGAAATACAAAAAAATATGGACGTTCGTAATATGCACGGAGTTGTTATCATAAATTATTAACTTAACAAAAACTGCTTTTTATAGATATTTTTTTAATGATTTACTCATTTTTACAATAAAACCCCATTTGACATTTATGCTGACGCTACCTAAACCAGCATACGAGCTTAAATCCAAATCCCGTGTAAGTATTTCAACACGGGCCTACGACTCGTCAAACGGCTGGATTCCTTCAACATCGCGTTCTCTTTTCAACACGTACGATACACAGTTGTAAGACAGAGACAGAGCGCTCCTATCACCAGTAGGTGCTAGATTGAACTGTATAAGATTTTTCAATTTGAATTTGATGCGAAGAAACTTATCGCTCGGAGTTTTTGTATATTAAAAGAGGTTCAACAATAAATACCTTACTAGATGAGATGAGGAACATCGAACCGGTTCTTACCTGGAAATAGAAACAAACATTAATAATGACGAAATAAAGTTCAATGCATTCTTGTTACAAAAGAAATTGTATCAACAACTCCCTATGAAATCGTTGAGAATACCGATTAGAAACTTGATAATTTAATCGCTTATAAATCGTGATGCGATTAGCAAATCGATTAAATTAAATCAATTCAGCAAACCGGCCGACCGGTCGCTTGATGATAAAGACGTCTTCATTCGTCACCAGAGGAGTCAATGCGCTTTTGGTTTCGAAACGTATTTCCTTTTTGTTGATTTGCTTTAAACACTTCTGCACGACAACATCTTTCGCTTGACTTAATGATTCTAAATTATTGTTACATTTCTCTCATTAAAATAATCGAACTCTGTACCGTCCGTGTCGTTGGACGTATGCACCTACTTACAGTACTAAACTATGCACCTACAGTGTCTACCAAGGCAAGACAATGCTGTTTTAAAATTAACTACCTAGTTCTGCAGCTTGGTTTTTGCTATCGATAAATAAGCCCTACAGTTTCCTTTACATGGTATGAACCCCATGGCGTACGAATAAACAATTTAAAAGGCCTCCACCCCACACGAATAAATTAAAGGCATGTATAAAACACGGGGCAAAATTAAAATATATTGCAACCCTTGACTAACGAGATCTTAGCCAGCAACCTAAACGAATAAATTATAGGCATGTATAAAACACGGGGCAAAATAAAATATGATGCAACCCTGACTAACGTAACCGTAGCCAGCAACCTACACGAATAAATAAAAGGCGTGTACAAAACACGGGGCAAAATTAAAATATATTGTAACCCTTGACTAACGTAATCAAAACCTTATATTAGTCATCGCACCGTTGGGTGTATCGACTAATCGCAGATCGGTCCCAGCGCTGACAACGAGCAGGTCGGAACCAGTCTGATTGGACAATCAAGGGTACCGTAATAACGCTTAAGGAGATCTCACTACCAGGAATGTCTTAGATAACGTTACTGAAGTTCGCTTGTACTTAAACGGCTCAGGTTATTCTCATATATCTTGAATATTTGTTGAGGAATGGATATATTAGCTCTTCATTAGCGAAATTGTACTTGCTGTGGTAGACGCCACGCAAAAGTAGCATAACATGATGTTCTGGTAGGAACAAAGACACACGTTTGGAGCTCTTTTCTTGTCACAAACATCAATGAATGTGGGTTACCAGAGAATGTATGTAAGGTCTGACGACTTGAACAAGACAGCGGGAAGCTGCTGGATTCGGAAGGCCCAGGACCGGAAGGAGTGGCGCCGATTAGGGGAGGCCAATGTCCAG
>DWEC01001724.1:0-12811 GCA_018245735.1 Microceris miodesmiata | reverse complement strand
AATATTTATTGAAATTTTAATTCCAGCAGCGTCATATCGAATTATGGAAATATTGCCATATTATGGAAAATTGGTGGATTACAGTTTAAACTTGCTACATATTTTAAATTGCGCCACCGTTATATGGTAATTAATGCCAATTTGGATAGTCGGAATTTTGCACTGCGATTTACAGAACCAGATATGTGCAACATGTGGAGAAGTTTCAATGCATTGGTTTATGCTTTTGTATTAACATACGAGTACATTGCCCAAATTACAGGGAAACAATTGAATATTAAAATTTAAATACAAAATGTCATACCAAAGAGATTTGTTAACAAATACTTATAGAGAGAGATAGAGGGAGAAAGTGAGATGGAGAGGAAGAGAATGAAAGATAATTTGAGTGTAATTATAATTTTCACAGTCTTTTAAAAGAGTGACGCGTGAAATAGAATTAAACGTTTCAAGTATATTGCGTCAGCATTAATGCCCTAAGAGTATTATTATACGTAATGTATGTATTCGTAGCTACTGAGAGGCAAAAGGGTTACTTATCAAGAAATTCCGCCTGAATTTTTGAAATTATACGTACCCATGAGAAAAACGTAGACGTCCCTTTGGTCTTAAATAACTGATTCAAACAGTCGTATTGATTGGAGTGTTAAAAAAAACGAAAAATCCAGTAATAACAAAATCGCAATCAACAGCTGTCTAAGTTTATTTTCTACTTCAGATATGATTCAAAATGTAAACTGAAATTTCAACTGACCAAATAGTAAAATAAATGGAATAAATCATCAAGCAGACGCTTCAAAAGGAAATGATAGAAAAATATTTTACGCCGAATACATCTGAACTGCGCATATTTTCTGGTGATAAATCTAAAAATATGGTAACTTGCAAGTCAATACCCAACGGAGATACATTTCGGGCTATGGAGATTTCGTATTACCAAAGGTTTTTCGATCGAGACAACCGACCAGTCTGACAGAAGGCAAAAGCGAAAAGCTACGATATCTTCACGAAGAATTTATTTTTAACGCGGGAGATGCAGATTGTAAAAGAACTTAAACATATTCTAAGTTCGAATATAACAGAGATGAATAGAAGATTGTAGAGCTAATTGGGGAATATGAAAAGTCAGCGAAGAATTTAGTATTTTAGTTGATTTTATCTAATAAATATTTTGCACTAGATTACACTTACATGTCCTATATTACCGTTATTCATTGTTAATTTTCTTGGAGTCCTAATTCTCATAAGTATCGTACATGTACTACGAGGAACAATAATATGGAATATTGGCTATACTTGTGGTTGATTAATGAATTTTATTGGCTTCAAAGTTCAATTAACTCCACGCTACAAGTTCACCCCTTTATGCTCCACTACGCAATTAACATATAATATACTTGTAGGTGTATAGATCTTACAAGTTCATAGTTACAAAAGACAAAATCGAAATATCCCTATTCGATAATATACTACAAATTTCTTAGACCTAATTTTCAATTCGATTTGTAATTGCAAATTAATATCAGGCTCGTAACTAAGGATAAGGCAATATTATTACAAATTTCTGTAGGTAATTTCTGTAACTCTCTATATGTTTCACGCATCAGAAGAGACACGATACTTAGACGTTTCTACATAAAATATTTCACGCATTTTCCCGGACTTCTCAAAGAACGGAAACCATATTGGCGAAGCGTGCCCATTCGTCCTCTTTTTGAGGTTGGAGGTTATATTAAAGTAAGCGCGATTCAGTTCGTGACTTTTTTTGTCTACAGTTCCGATTACTTTTTATGCTTTTAATAAGGTAAACTTTTCCAAAGTGTGGTATAATTTGGTGGCTGTGTCATAAGTACCGAAAAGATCGAATTTAATTTAGCTTATAATTGGCTACAAGCTTTTGCCTAAAATATCTAATCTATTCGTAATATTTTCTTATAAACTTTTATTGAGAAGCTGCCTTCTAACTTCGAATTTTCGGTCACAGCGAGTATTTGTAGTCCAATAAAAAACTCCTGTCATCGCACCCTATGAAAGACAAAGGTGTAATCCTGGTAATCCCAGTAAAAACAAGATAAGATGTCGATGAAAGACAGCTTGTCAGACCTTTTTGTAGGACGATTAGGCTCAAATAGACCTGACCTTTATGTAGGCTGAGTAATTCAGAAGCATTTATGTAAATTCAGTTTGAACTAATCGTGTCTAGAAATGGATGTGTTTTACCATTTAGGCACAACTAGGATTAATCCACATCATCATCTAGACTTACGCTAATTGCTAAAGTTTCAATTAAATTTGTGCTATTACAATTTCTAATGTTTCACAAGATAGAGGAATATAAGCAGTGGTAAGCTTAGTGGCTTAGATTTCAGTCTCCCACTCGAAGGTGATATGGTATAAAATATCCCAGCATTCAATTGTTTTGGCGAACTTTTGTAGGACACCAAGATTATATAACAGTCGATATAAAAATAATGGAATGACATGATAAGAAAATTTGCATACATTAGAACTCACACTATATGTGAGGCATCTGAAGCCCGCTATTCTGCTCTTGGTCTGAATGGCCGACTTTACGTTTTATACTTTGAGAGACCAGAAATAGAAGAAAGGAGAACTATGAAACGATCGATGATGCCATTATTTCTAAATTAATTACTTATTCTTTACATACGATGACTCAAACATAAATTATATAGAGTATATAAACGTGACAATCTCGGGCTTAACTTCCAATGAGATAAATATCTTGGAAATGAATTTAAGTAAAAGTTTCGGTGTCCGTCGTATGTGTATTGATCTCTAGTTGGTGTATAACATAACAAATACCAAGATGACGCTATGAAAAGAAACATTGCTATGATTACTGTTGTAATTATTATTTACTGTTTTTAATACATAAACATTTGCTATTGTTGGAAATCGAATTAGAATAGGGTAACGTTAATACAAATAGGTTATCTTCTAAAGTGATAGTCCTCAATAATACAGTTTCGTCATAGATGTAGCTACAATTATTTGATACAATTACTGTTCTATTTTATCATCATAAATCCTTTTATTGTTCCATTATTGGACATGGGTCTCTTCTCAAAACGAGGCGAGTTAAATATATGGTGAGCCACTCAGATCAAGTGCTAGTTGACAGACTATTGGGCAAGCCATTCTTCTACGTGTTTATTTGCAAATCGAGTAGATTGGACATAAATTTCCATAACATTATAATGTGTTAAATGATGTCACAATCACTTTCATTTGATGTGATACTAAATTAAAACCTTCTTCTATTATTATAAAAATAATGAAACAACTTACATCAACATTGATACCAGCGAAGGGGAAGATCTTCGTGGCGGGTGTCTCTGTAGGCGAGTATCTGTAAAACTCGTGTCTCCCGCGGTACCACTTCACTGAGTAGAGTGGTGCGTCAGTTAGCTCGTACAAGCAAGCCAGTGTAGCATCTGACCCTCGTTGGACTACTGACGGTGATATTCGCAGCTCCGTCGCTCGGAGACCTCCTATTCCTGAGACAAAATAGAAATAGTGAAATGAAGAATTATGGATTTCGTAGCATTTGTTGGCATTTAGATTATTATGGGAGGTGTAATGAGCTGTCCTGGTCCTGGTCCTGGTAACTCCTTTGATGCTTTACAAATCTACGAAGAAACATATTTAATAAAAACTGATGTACAGATAAAAATAATGTACCTATAGACAGAAAAGTCTCTTTGCAGTCGAAAGTACCTACCTACCTTCGTAAATGGACACTTTCATAGAATTCATTTGCCGATGTATCTTCGGAGAGCATTCGCTTTGAGTTGCAAATGTGTCTCAGGTAAAATGAGGAAACTTTGTTAGTTTTCAGTAATGGCCTGCTTTTTAGAATTCTATAGAGAAAGTGACGAAAGGACGGGGGAGAAATTGCGAACGGTGGAATTGAAGTTGAGTGAGCGGCCTAAAATTCAGCTTGTTCCTAAAAGTTGATGTGGACTAGCTACAACTAATACAGACGGTTTGCAGGACTTCAAGTTTCACGAATGACGTTTTAGAATCTTTTTCAAATTGCATGCATACAATTTCCAAATATGATGGATCCATTTTAATTGTAAGACCTTTGTATACCCACATTTGTTGAATTTGTGTAGAATTTGGATTTTGACCGATTTTGCCATACACTTCTCATCTCTCTCACTCACGATTTTTTTGTAATTTTAGCCAACCACTAATAATTGAGACCAATTCCAAAAGGGAACCACTCAAGAGGAAAGTAATAAATATGAACACAAACAAGAATAAGAGCATTATGAGCATTTCTCATATGCCCATGGTGTAAAGAACTGTAAAGACCCCTTCTAGCGACGGCTTAAAATCGCCAACCTGTAATTGTGATGTCAATAGACGACTCACTTAAACTACTTATTTAAATGAATAAAATTAAATCTTATACTTTTGTGTCCGTAATAATGGTTAGAACATATAATTTAAATCATTCTTGGCGCAATAAAAAAGTCTGAGTATGAGTACATTATTACAAATGTTTTTCCCTTAACCTATCTTCTTTATCTATTCTATTAATAAGCATGAAATTTTCTGCATCAAAATATTGTTTCATACGTTGGCATTCTAGTTTTTTTTCATATATATTATGCAACGCATGTGTTTATCTGTACTTTGTGTTTTGAACTGACGTTGCATTTAATGGTTTCCAAAGGAAGTATCCCTCCGTATACCAGAAAAGTAAAAAATCAGGAAGAAACCCACACATTTATGAGATTTGCAGTAAGGTTGCTGAGACATGTGGGGTTTATCGACTCATGCTTCACTAGTGTGAAGTTCGACTGTTTTAGCCTTCCTCACTCTAAAAGACCCGTGGTTAGTTATGAAATGATAGAAGCGTCATTGATAACAATGGGAATTTTATGTCATGTTTTATGTTATTAAATAAAAGAAAAAGATGTACAATCCGAATGTTGATGGATGCCCTTAAAGGGAGGATAGCGAGACACATTTATTTTGACCATGACTGACCATGGTATGGTGGTGGTAGATAATGCCTTATTAGGGAGTCAATCTACCAAATCTCGTGGACGTGGGCGAGAGAGTGATAAATGTAGGAGCACATCAGGTCTCTAAGGATAAAGTAATATTTGGGATTAAATGCTCTCTATATTTCTCGTAAGGGGGGATATATATTAATAATAAACTTACCAACAACATCAAGTCTCGAAGTGGTAGTGAAGTGGGGGAAGGTTTGAGCGTTCTGTATCACTTCGCAGCTGTAGTTCCCGCTGAGGATGGACGTCACCCGCAGCAACACGACGTGTGTCTCGTTTGAGTTTAGCCTCTGGGAGCAAAAAGACAGTATTTAAAACATGGAATTCCAAGCATGTATAATTTCAGCATAGCATAGCATAATTCCAGATGAATTACTTGGTTAGACGTATTTAATCTATTCACGTTCATGTATATGCCCGTACGTGTACGTGTTTGTGTGGGCGTTTTCGTATGTACACAAATTTGATGGACATTGAAATGACAGTATGCAATTCCCAAATGAAACAAGTTATTATTTTCATTGCCTCAGGCATTATAACGGTATAAGTGCTGCTATCAAAAAATAATAAACGGCAGAGAAACATCTCAGGAATCATTCAAATAAATAATTTTGTCACTAAGCATTTGATTAATCACTTTGCATCATGACCGTAAATGCACTACAATATATATTTTCTTTTACTACAATATAATTCGCGATATGATTCAAATTTGTTCTTGCCTACTACTTCCTGAAAGGCATTTCCTATATTATTCCCATTTCCTGCGTTCAACTAACAGATATCCAATATCAAACCATGCCCCGTATGGCTTAAACTGACATATCAATTATTGCATGCCTCTGTTACTTGGTTTCATTGTTTGAGCGGATACCTTTAACTTTGTGTGTTATCATTTCAATTGGAAATGTAATATTAAACGTACATAATACTACGAGAATAATAGTGGGATAAAAATTATCTCATTAAATAGAAGCGAACAATGTCGCATTGTGAAATATAATTATACAATTTTCGGAACAAATAAATAAATTATGAAGCGGGTAATTTTTCAATGTGACAATGCGTTGGTCGCCGTATGTCATATACATTTGTAAACTATCATATAAATTTTATTGCACTTTTGATTTCGGTACAACGTTGGTAGCTATATTATTATGAATAAATGTTTTATAAGCTTACAATACTCAGAAATCTGTGATTGAAATAGGTACTTATGTAACTAGACTTATACTAACATACGTTTAAGTACTTTAAGTACAACTGATTGGAAAAAATGTCATTTAAAATATTTTTATGTTAAAATATATTATCCTTCGATTATTTAGAAAATAAAATATACATAATTGCAAACTGAGAAATATTCGGTTGAAGCATGTTTATTACAATAAATATTGTATGTCTACCCCTGAATTGCGATTTCTTGAACGTAGCAACGTAACTTGTTTTCGCATAATGTAATTCCACATTTCAATATTTTTAAAGTTTGCTTAAAAAAATCTATATATAACCTAAGCACTGTCGCAAGGTTCACAATACTTTTATATTTAAAAAAGGCGGTTACCCATTATAATGAAAACGTGACGAACAGCGTGAATTTAATGAATTACCTATATATTCAATCCCAGTACTCCCTTGCAGTATTACTGCAGCAGTTTTTCTAAAAATTTTAGCACAAATACTGCTGTACATAGGCATTAAGTAGTGGTTGCGAAAGGGATAACTTTTCCCAGTGAAAATAAAACAAGCCGGAAATTGACTCTGCAAGCATTAACTTTGTACCACGAGAAACACCTTTGCTTCTCGTAAATCATACTTTGTTCTCCCTTGCATTATTCAACACTGTGATTAGTACCAATTATACATTCAGTCGCGGTCTACTTAAATCATTTCTATGTCTCCCACTTACAAAATTTGCATCACATTTACACAGAAAACAGATGCAATAAATGTGTTCGAGCACTATTATAATATTACGCACTAACTTAATTAAGGGCGCTCGGCTTGCAAATTGAGACGACGGAGCAGCGCCGAGTCTAAAGGCAGTGTATGCGAGATATTAATTTGGAAGACACTCTTCTTTGACGTTCTTTTAATTGCAGACAATTCTATCTGCTGTCCTATCATGTAAAATTATGCCTCATTGAGATCTATTTGTTCGATATGATATGAAAATGAATAAAGAAGCTGTTATTAACAAAATAAGTATGCAATCGTTAGTTTACTTGCTGTAATATCTTGTACAATACTAGTATGTCCAATTGAATATGTTTCTGTTTCATATGATAATGAATAAGACAATCAAAAAAGTAAAAAGGTGTCTTTTAGGATTAATCCATTTATAAAATACTCACATCAACTTTGATCCCATTAACGGGCAGGACTCTAGTAGTGGGGGACTCCAAAGGCGAGTATCGGTAAAATTCCTGGGTGCCTTTGTACCATTTCACTGAGTAAATATCACTTGGGTGTAACTGGTACATGCATGCCATAGTGACGTTTCTTCCACGCTGCACCACTTTCGGTATTATATGAAGCTCTGTTGTCTGTAGGCCGCCAGCTTCTGTGAACAAATGAATTAGGAAGTTATATTTCGATCCATCCATCGATTGAACATGAATTAGTAGTTTAAAAAAAACAACGAATTAGATAAATAAAAACGAGTTTTTAACAACAGATTATAGCTGACAAATTCTAACACTTTCATTCAATATAAGTTACACATAATTATCGTTAAAGGAATCATTATTCCTCTACTTTCGTTGGCTTTGGTATATGAGATGATTAAAAACGCCAACTTAACTTGGATTGTAACAAAGTTTGGTTTTAAGGAAAAGACAATATAAGATTCGTTTCTTATTTTCTTTCAAGAAATGTCTCTTTTTTTACCTCAATATTATATTCATAGCACAATCCACACCATATTTCAGATTCTATTACACGTTTTGTATTTTTTCTATTTTCTCGTTTTTTGTATATTCCCATTAGGTTAGAAACTTATTTTAATACTGGCTAGAAATATTCCACAATAAGGTTGAACTGGGTTACAGTTATTGTTTCTTCATCAGAATAGGCATAAAATGCCTCATGTCTAAAAACACATAATAAGGTTTCCATCAATTTTAAAGTATGGATTTTAAAATTTTAAGTTTGGACTCTATCGATTTTATACCACATGTACATATGTATGTCAATGTTTTAAGAGATGGCCTTATTTAATTTTAGTTTAATAGGGTATGTTGAAGAAGCACGTCATGTCTGTGACGATGGAGAGATCTGGCACCCGGTGGTCCCCGCATAACCTATAATTAATATTTAACCTATAATTAATATTTATTTCGTCGAACATGGTGGTTAAAAAGACTCAATAAATTTGAAGGAAAAAATCATAATGTAGATATAACAATTACTATATAATTGAAAAAACATCGCATTAGTTTTCATCGCGTATCGTTCATCCGATGTTAGTGATACAAGTGAGCTAGTTTTCGTAGAAACTAATGCATTACAATGAGAAAGAAAAATATTTTGGCATAAGTACATGTGCTTGGATTTTCTATAAATTGAATTTATCTCACACTATACGAGTATAACAAAGTGGAAACGGTTTGACGAACACTGCTTATATTTGTATATATCTGTACTAAATTACTCAGAGTGTAATATTTATGACGGATTTGCTTAACCGTCTAACCAATTCCAAATACTATTATTTTTTTTTTCCGCTTTTCTTAGTATATTTGTATTTTCTTTTGTGTTAGTAATCTGTGTATGAAACCATTGTAATAGGATTGTAGGTGTATTCCCACTATAATATACAACATCTATATTATTTTGTTGTACAATAATTGTAATAATATAAATTGGACATTTATTTTCTAAAACAATAATTTGATTCATGTTATTTTAATTAAGTTGATTATGTTATCTAAAACGATGAGGCCAAACCATGTTATGATGTGAGTCATAGAAATGAGTAAATATATACGAAGATATAGAAATAGGTCAAAAACCTATGCCACCGCTAAAATAGTGATTATTAAGTAGAAACAGTTTGAAGAAAAGAACACAGTTCATCATTAGGACAGTCATCGTCTGATCCTGATAGATAGATAGGAATAAGAGTTCTAGTAACAGTGGACCCGAGTAATGCTCTCGAAGGCACCACCGATCCTAATATAAATTGGTAAGTTGCCAATGTCCTGAGTTTGGAGCACTCTCAACTATTCACAACAATTTTAAATTGATATCGACTAAAAGTTCCGCTCGCAACCATACTTCATGTCTCCCATTGAGAAGTTACGAGCTCAATAAAGGCTCTCTATTTTTAACAATAGCCGGTTTCTTGAGCAAATGGGAATGAAAGCGTATTATTTTTACTGTATTAGTAACTTGCATATTTAATTATCTGTTCTGCTTTTGCAGAAATGTCTGTGAAAATTTTGGAACTCAGCACTTCAGCATTTGTATATATACGAGTACATTCATACAGACACACACACAAATATTACCACACACAAAATTAGTAAATATATTTATTTGATATCTAACCGATCGGAATACTTTATCACTATATTCGCTCAATGAAATAAACTTAAGACTTCCTCAACAATTTATATTAAATAAATAAAACTAAAACAAACACAAATCCTAAAACGAGCATAATATATACAACCTACATGTACACATAAATCTGGACAGGGAAGAAAAATATAAGCGCTCTGCTAAACGCTGCTAGTTCGTGACCAATAACAGGGCGATAACTATAACTTAATTCCAGTACAGCTGGTCCATTTCACCACAACACACCATTTGATATCTTCTACGTAACGTTTAAAACTCAAAATCGATTAATTCCCTCGCAGTAGTGAAATGCAACAGATGTAGTCTCCTACCTTTTCAGTCCATATGTCTTAAGTATTTCAATTTATTCGATTCGTTTTACCTCGCCTTTTATTTCGTTCGTATTGAGAATTGTTTTAGGTCGAATATGGCTTAATTCACGCGCCTGGTTGAGATGCTACAAATATAGTCCGGGATATATTCTGTTCTTATTGGTGCGCACACCTGCTACGGTCCGAGTCGCAATATTTCCCGCTGTCTCGATTCACTGTTTTCTTGTTTTAGTAACAGTTACTTTGTGAAAAGAGTAGCGACTACTAGATATTTATTAAATTGATAGGAAGATTATATATTTTATAATTTTTCAGCTGTCACCATTAACCCTTTTATCGTTCCACATTTTGACAGTTTCATCTCAGAACAAGAAGGGTTAATATCATCTGCCACCTTGGCCGAGAGAGAATTAATTAACCGCATACGTCTTAGAGAATACTTAGATGTTTAAGGTTCACAATGTTAATACTTAGATGTTTAAGGTTCCTTCGCCGTGTCACCAAGTGATATTTTAAAACGCACATAGATTTTGAAGGAAGGTGTCCATGCTTATTCATAGCTCTTAAAACTAGGCTATCACTACTAAGAAATAATAATATACATATATCTTTATGATAATATGACTTTTTCAAAAAGGTTAATGACGACGACGACGAAGACATTGCTTATATGTGCAATTGATGAAATTCCCCGTGGAATTCTCGCCGTTTATATAGGAAATCTGAATCGTAGATCATCGATCTTCTTCAAGGCTCATTATTCAACATAAAGATTAGTGTTCAGGCACTCGGTCGGAATATTCTTTTCTATTAACGGGTTGACAAAGTTTCTAAAGATACCTTTTGACCTTCTAGATTTTTAGACACTGTTTCTACGAAAGTATGGTAAATTGATGCCTGGATTCTACAAGATATCTTCCTTTTATATTCAACAAGCGTAATGTCCTCATCAACATTTTTATTTAGTTTCGTGAGTTGATATAAAACTATCATGGAAGATATTTTATTCATTGTAGCATATTTTTTATACATCATATTTTGCAAAATCGCGTTTCAGCAGGCCGTAACTTATAAAACAAGAAATCATTTATATGTTTACAAATCATTTATATGTAATTATAAATGTTGCACATTTATATTTACAAATCATTTATATTTACAAATCATTTGTATTTACAAATCATTTGTATGTTACATCATATAAATGATTTGTAAATAGTGCATTATCTAAACCACTGCGTTTTGATGAAACCGAAAAGATAACACGCGAGGTGTTTATTGCCAGCTTTTCCTCTTTGTGCTGTCAACGCGAATATATATTATACATATGTCCTCTCGATAAAACAATGCATTGATAAATTTTATTTTTTGACAATATTGATATGAATATTAATATCTGTTGAAAATTTTATAGCCATAATTTTTCATAAAATTTATTGCTGATTTTGGCAGCTGAATTGAAAAGTGTTCAGCAAAATGAATATTTTTTCAACGGACGGAAGATTGAAACTGTGCATACATAAATTTTATGTTTTCGTAGGAAAATAAAATTTAAAAATTGATGCAACATTTACCCACACAATGATTTAGTACAGAAATGAAAAAAATCGTCTGTTCTGGAACGCAATTCCGTTCTGGTGATTTAAAAATTAAAAGAAATCTCAATAGAAAAAATACATTAAAAGATATTCGCTAAAGGTATTTGCTATCCGTGTTTTCATGGCATCTTTCATAAACACAGTAAATGCTACTAGAAAATTCTGTTGGACGTGTCCATAATTGTATAATTAAAACTGCTTTATTTTCCATAAAACCAATTATATTGTTATTAAAGATTAAAGTAAAATGTATGACCGTGTCGAAACAAAATTAACGTAACGCGAATCCTTCCGCTGTACCGACATCACAAAACGCACACCCAATGTTCGAGGAAAGTATTATTATATCTCCTTCTCAGAATCATTTCAGCAATTTCATTGTTTTTGTTCGTCTTGTATTACACGCAAAGTTGAAAAGTCTGCCTCGTTTCAATTTAATGCACTTTCTTCATTAAACATTTCTGTTAGCAGTTCTTAATATTCTTGCTATTTAAAATATACGAAATCCCAATACTTATTTGCCATCTTATGTAAAAATGAGGATGGAAGTATTTTTTCATTGCTCGTTATCACCTATAGTATAGATTTATCATTCATTATCATCATTCTTTTAACTTTTCACTGTTGGACAGATTAATATTGTTTTGATTCAATAAATAGATTATCTCATAAGAATATAATTATTTAACTGACGTTACAATTTCTTTATTTACATTTTAATATATTTACTTTGTATACTTTTACTTTAAGCGCCGGAGTTATGTAGACGATTTCATTATTTCGTTCTTGATTATCTCATATACATGTATTCTGTTTTTTATTCACATTATCACATTCACAATTATTCACATAATTTTCTGCGGCAATTCCACAAATAAAGACAGTGTTTTTAAATCCCAAAAGAGCTAAAAGAGTATTCGTGCTATCTGTAGCATTGGAAACAGAGATAGTTGTGAACCCTATTTCAAGAAATTAAAAATATTGACCTTTCCGTCCATGTACATACATGAACTGTCAATTTTCATGAAATCTAACATCGACTTGTACGAAAAGTTTAATAGCAAAAGACATCATAATAAAATTTGTGCTCCCATTTCAAACACGGCATTGCTGTCTAAAAGTTTTATCGGAATGGCATGGCACATTGAATATATAACAAATTACCACCATCAATACGTGACACACAAAACCATAGATAGCGACTTCGAAAAAAAGCTTCGTGACCTCTTAATCTCTAAAGCATACTATACAATAAATGACTATTTAA
>DWEC01001723.1:0-12813 GCA_018245735.1 Microceris miodesmiata | reverse complement strand
ATATTAAAAGTGTTATTGGTCTTAGACATGTGTATGAAAAAGATCTTTCTTCCAATACATACATTTTAGTTTTAAGCCGTCAGTGTTTAAAAAATTTCATAATCTAGTTAAAATTAGCACGCTTTATTAAAAACTCTGTTCTTATTGAGTGCACACAAGCCGTTTTCCGAAAAAATTAAATATTGTGTTAAGAGCTTAAGAGTACTTACAGCTAAGGTGAATAAATTGAAAATTTTTATTGACGGTTATGCCTAAAACTTAAAGTTTCTTTAGGTCTCCTCGGGTCTCGATCGGTCTTTCGATTTTCTTTTTTTACAAGATCAATTAAATTTTGAAACCATTTTTCACAACCTACCCTGTAATATAATATGCTAATTTATTTGGCGTCACTAAATCTCTTCTTTCGGAAAACCGTTTCTGGTCTCCTTTAGTCCCGGTAACCTAATTTTGAATATATAATTTCCAGCATGAAGTTGCTTCGTTCGACAACGTGATCGATTATAGAGCAATGTTAATATCTTGGGACAACTTTTTTGGAAACCATCTGATCCCAAACTATGTAGATACAGAGTTAAATTGTTAACGCTAGTTATAGTTCTTTACAATATATTTTTTTTAATTTATGAATATCCTATTTAATTTTGTAAATAAGTACTCAATTGGACATTATTCCAGCAAAGGTTTCTAGGGATCTAGCAATATCAACTTTAATATTTCCTTTTTGAATTGTGTTTTCTTCAAACCTTATATCAGAGTGTTCGCACTGAAGCAGGGTCACCGATATTAAAGACAGTGTTACAATTAACACAACTCACCCCAGTATCGGTTTTCCTTTCACATGTGCAGTGCTTTTATTCATTGCGAAAAATGTACTGTCGATTTCCTTGGATTTGTTGAGCCAACCCTAAAACAAATTAAATGCAACATTTTAAAACTACAAGGTCTTTGTAACCTACATAAAAAACATATGTTTTTTAAATATTACAATACTAAAATATATAATATATCAATAGTATCCTCGTATATGGGAGTGCGGTGTTAGCGTGCCCGCAGTAGCGGCTCGCGGCAGCGGCCCAGCTGGCGTATTCAGAACTTGCCCGATACTGTGGCGTTATCAAAAATATCCCTTCTTTGTTTTGAAAGCAGCACATTTTTTAAAGAAGATATTCTTAATATGAGGGAAGGAGTGCACGAACTGAATAAAAATCGATATTCCAATGGTGAATTCCGTGATTTACACGAAGATTACAGAACTTATATGAGTAATTTATCAAACGGAAACATCGGAATAATATGATCGAGGCGGAATAATCGAGCTTCATTACGTGCAATTGCCATACGCGATCACTAGAAAAACTATTTCGTAAATAATCAAATAGAATAGACATATAATAAATATAAATAAATATAAAATATAATATAAATACAAAACTTGTCAATTAACTACATTACATATTGGCATCTATGTTTTTATTTATATGTTAGGTAATTAACATAACTTGCTATAACAGACGAGGTTCTGGCGACCAGCTGATTGTGGTATAGCGCAGCCTACATAGGTACGGCTATATGCCCTGGCCGCCGACGGGCAGCAGCGGCGGCGGTGCGAAAAGCCGTGCTCTGCGATCTCCAACCCGCATGCCCAGCGTGGAGATTAGGGGCGTAAACCCCCTCTTAGGGAGGCCTACGTCCAGCAGTGGCCTGAGATAGGCTGATGATGATGATGATGATATTAATAAATAACTAACTGTTCCCTATAGTGTAACTGTTTTTAATTTATTCAATTTCAATACACTAACTAGTTGTATACCATTTCTTCAGAAGCATTCAGATTTTTTTTTCTGTTAAAATATGATTGTTGCATTTCTGTGCTCCCCAACCATTTTACTACATTTTCTGTGTTAAGAAGTGGATGGCAATTGCTTGTCTTGTATGATCCACATAATGTTACAAAGTCTGTACCAAGAAGATATTTATAATCTGTGACTTACATTTTCAGAGACCAGCAGTTGCAAATAATTTTAAGGTACATAATATTTCTAAATAAATTCCAGGAGTCTGCCGAAGAGGAAATCTCAGAGGAGCAGATGGAAGCTGACCTTATCAAAGAAGGTGACACTAACGATATTGAACAGGTATGTACAAAATGTTCTAGCGGTATAATCATAAGGACTTGGTGCACACCAGAAAAGGGTGTGGTAAAAGTAATATTCAAATGGAGTTATAGACATTATGTGCTATTGACCATGAAGTCTCTGTTAAGGGCTGTAGTATTTATTCTATACAATGTTCGAAAGAATAAGCACGTCTGTTGCAGTTCTTTTGTAAAAGTAATGTTAATATTGCATTTGGTTTATGGAGCTATGGTGTTTATTTTCTGTGGTAGACAAATATTATTCAACCCATTTATCATCCACTGTTGGAATATGGGCCTTCTTTCATATTGAGAGGTATATAAGGCCATAGTCTGCCACTTCATGCACCTTAAAATTATTACACGACTTCACGCAACTTAAAATTATTTCTTTTCTATAAACTAAGGTGTGCAGGTTTTCTCATGATGTTTTCCTTCACCATGAACAAGGGATATTTAAACACACTTTTGTAAAGAGATGCGCGCCGCCTGGTCCCAGCACCCCTCGTATAGAGGCTGAATTCTTAACGACTAGGCTATCACTGCAATAGACAAATATTAAATATTATTAAAAAAAACATATTAGGATAGTAACATGTCTGTTTAAGACATCTTATTTTTTAAGATTTAATGTTGGTGGTTGTTTTTTAATTATTTAAATCTGGTATAAAAAAAAAATTCTTTTAAATTCCTATAAGATTAAAAATTCTTATCACGAATATAGAAATTTCATACTAGCCCCTTACATAACAATAAAACTGGATATATAATAATCTACAATGTGATGTGATCATATGTTTATTATATGTGGTACAAATATCTCCTAGGTGCCAGATACGACGAATGCGGGTGAGGACGACGATAAGAGTGCTCGCTCGCGGGTCACTATGATCACCCCCACACAGCTGGAAGCTCTGGCGGAGAAGCTGGCCGACTGGAAGAAGCTGGCAGTCAAACTTGGCTACAAGCCAGACGAAATAGAGTTCTTTGAAACGGAGAACGCGACTGACCCGGCCCGGGCCAAGAACATGCTGCAAGTGTGGTTCGATGACGACGAAGATGCGTCAGTGGAAAACCTTCTGTATACCATGGAGGGCCTCCAGCTTAATGAAGCCGTGGAAGCCCTGAAAAACGCCAAATGACGACCGCTCAAACGCATAGCATATAACAGGAAAATAAAATAGTGTCCTGTGGAATTATTGTTCTTGTAAAAAAACAGTACAGAGATTGTGTGATTTCGTAGTGTTATCAGCATACAACATGAGAATCATTGTTAAAAAGTTTCATTGACAATAAATAGAAATTAATATAGTTTGAGTCCTTGTTTTATTGTACACTTTTTCTGTGAGTTACAAAAAGCGTTATGTGACTTTGCAAAAATAATACAATTCGAAGATTTCGCAAGTAAAACACCAGTGTCCTGGATTCAATGGGGACACCGGTATTTCATTTTTTGCGTTGAAAGAAGTTGCGTTCCCTTCGTTTATCATGCGTTAAGTTAATAATCGAATTACAAAAGATACTCTTTAAATGGCAAAACTGTAGATACGAGCTTGTAGCTAGTATTCACGCACCATATCATGGCCAGGATTACGGGTATAACGTAAGTAACAGCCTTAACTTAATACAAAAAATGTGTATAACATTCAACAATGACAACACTATGTACTTTCGAGATGACCTTTTTTATGATGGACTGTTCCATATTTAAATATTGAAGCAAGGGTGTTCACTAATCTACGTATATCTATGCATTTTGCAGTCAGTCATGCAGTCAACTAACAAGAAGGAAGTTATTTGTATAAATATCTCGTCCTTGTATAAAATTGAAATAAAAAGGGATATTTGAAATCCGTATTTGTACGTAGTAACTTATAATACTCGCATATGTGATAAATTTTAAGTTGATCATTGAAGTGAATATCCTTTCATTGATTTTATCAGTAAAATCACAAAGCTGAGTTAACCAAGCAATACTCGAAATGTTATTAAGTGAATTGGAATTTATTGCAGTGTTTATTTACACAAGACTACTCGAAGAGTAAAAATTCTACAATGAATGGTAAAACTCAAAGATTTTGTTTACCTAGGTACGTTTTATTTAATTATTTATACTTGTGTAACACGTTAAAGTAAGGGGTACCTAATGCCTAATGGCATTTTTTCCCAGTCAGCCCTAAGTGATGGATAGAGCAGGATGGTACGTGCATACTTCACTCCAATAGCTTAGATTTTCTAGTAGATATTTCTGGTAGTCGTTCGGAATTTGGATCTAGGTCTGGAGTAGGGCCCTAGGTTCTCCGCCTGTTCCATTATAGGACGTAAACGTAACTGATGAAACTTGGGAGTGTACTATCCTTCTCTCCCTACCCCTTCAGGGATTACAGACACGATATTATGTTTGTTACGAATATAGATTTCAACAGATACATATCTGTAATATAATAACACATATGACATATATGTAATATAATAAGTATTAATTAGTTGGACATATCATCATTATCCTAGGTCCACTGTTGGACCTGATGACTGCTAGGCCTAGGGGTCGGATATATGTCAGTAAATTCAATATAAATTTAGAAAAGTATTCTTTCCAGAAAAGGATGTCAAGTCGGATATACCAGTAGGTACCTATATTTCTATTAAGTGCACTATAAAAAGGCTTGATTAAGGAATACATTTGTTTTATATTAGAGAAACTGACCAAATAAAGAGAGTAGCTAACCACATATACAACATCTTCGGACCCCTTCAACTGTAAGATACGCTTTCAAAATCGTAACATACATACTGGCCAACTAAGATTAAAACTATCCAACGAGCAATTGGAATTAAAATTAGACATTCTATTACCCTATTTTCTTTACCCTCAATTGGAAGTAATGCCGTTAACTCTACTACACTCAACGGACTTACACACTTTGTGATTCCAAATAAATACTGATCCTTACTAATCTTTCGAATCCTGAACTAAAATCCTTCAAATCCTTCAAATTATTTTGTACACGATCATCAGTCCTAATGGAAAATATGTAAGTTTAATACAATTTGTTTAAAAAATCCATGTGTTCTTTGCTTTGTGTTCAATTAAATTGGTTTTTTAAATAAGATTGGCGTATGGCTATCCACTCAGCGATTTCTAAAGGAAACGAATACGGTTTAGATTTATAGAATCATTAAACAATGTCGGCCGCTCCGAAATTATAACTTGCACGCATTTCCTCATCGCGGCTGACTCACGGTGTGCCCAAAACAGAACTTATTGCGTACATACTTATGATGGACGTACTGCTGATGCAAAAATAGTTCCAATCCGAATCCAATACGGTTCACGTTGAGTGTCCGCGTTAATTTGTCAGTCAGTGATGTTACCAATCTATAAAGGTCTACCGAACCTCCCGCTCTATGTGAACAACAAGACGTGAGAGAAGATGTTGGATGCGCGTCGCAGTTCAGTGTAGAGCGGCCGCGTGTCTCCGCTGCTCTCTGATGTTTACAGAATCGCGGAATAGTGCGCTGCACCGAATTTAGTTCGAAAGGAATACGTCAATGGGCAGACGAGGATTAGTGCTGCGCGAGCGGTCGATCCTAAAATATTTATATTTTTATGATCCGATACGAGACTGGATATTTTTATATAAAAATTTGAACGGCAACCGGCAACGGCGTGACGTGCATGCGCGCAGGGTGCGCTAAGGAATTTAGTGAATTGTTCCTTTTACGCTGTAAGTAGCAAAATATGTGTTGTTTAGTGCAATATGTGTTTAAACTTTAAAATATCGCGTTGAAACGGTAAATGTACATTTTTTATTACTCTAATTTTAATTCTAAATATTTTATTTTTAACTAGCGCTTTTGATTGACTGTTTCATAAATATATATTTGCATACTATTTATATGTATAATTTAAAAGGAAAGTTTGCCTCTTGCGCTTCTGTACTTAAAGCAATTACTAATATTTTCATATTTATGACGCATCGAGATATTCTAAGAAATTACGCCTTAAACTAAATTGCAGGAATGTTAAAGTAACCATAATAAATAACATTTGGAATGAAAATAGACAAAACTATCAGTGTAAACGTAATCCTAATCATCTGACTAGTGTAAATTAACGAAATAAATTTCAAATTTATGCATTACGTATTTAAGCACACGAAAATTATTCGTTTCATTTATACAGGTGGTTCTTAAGTGTTACTTACAATATGAATGAATATTTAAATTACCGTGAGAAACGAATTATCCCATGCGAAGTGAAATCTTGTTCATATATTTACAGTTGTTACCAATCTATTTCACGCTTACTTTAGTATTTAATTTTCTTTCTCTACTAATGTGGGTTATAAACAAAATCATTTAAAAATCGGATTACTTTCGTATAGTACATATTTATATAATATTAAAAAAATGCATTGTAACATATTTTAAATATTTTCGAGCTTTTGAGGTGTTAGCAACACTGACCCAAGCTTCATAAGGAGCTGAACCATGTAGTTTGAAGAGTATGACAGAGCAGCACAAATGAGACACGTGGCATTTTCAAAACTCTAAATCTCAAGACTAGCAAGCCGCTAGTGACTGATTCAGGTCGCAAATTTAGTCCCATTTGAATTTGGATCTTGGTTTATTAGAAGTAGGATAGGAATGTATATAATTCCTTATTGATACTTAGAATCTTCAGAGATAAACGGATCCAAGAGATCTGGTAGCTATATTTGTTTACCAGGAGGTATCTCCCAGTCTACATCTACTAAATTGCTAGGGGTACATACGTCACTAACGTCATCTGCTCGAACATCACAACAGTCTTTTCTATTCCACTACTGGACATAACTTAAGTAACATATTGAACACTATTTTATTCGGTTCCTACAAAATGTACAAATTCTATTAGTAGTTTAGACTAATATGATTTTTTTAAATTAATTAATACCCGCCTAAGAATAATAAACACCTAAGGACTCAATTAAAATAGTTCAATATTCATATTATAATCTCTAGGTTACATCGCCGTGTGTGCGCCAAGATATGTTCTTATTTTAAATTTTCCGCGGAATCTTGAAGTTTTCGTTTATGAATTTTTTTTAAGTAATGTCACTCTTCCCCTATTTTTCATAAAACGAAAATCAATAATGTATTTACATTTAAAATACAATGTTTAATACGTTACCACGTCAATGTTTTATATATTCTTAAAAAACTATCTATAAAACCTTATTTATTTATAATGTTGGAACTTAGTCGGGAAAATTAAATCCAACTTTGCTTGTGTCATCAAATCGCCATAATGAAAATCTGTCTGTAAATCTGTTATAGTGCAATCGATGTAACAGTCTACAAAAATACAACAATCAACTCCTATATAAGGAGAAGGACATAAACTGCAAAATATGACATGCTTTAATATATTATTTGGTACCGGTAATAATCTAATCCCTTTTATAATTGGTTTTTAGTGTGCAACAAAACCGAGTAAATTTTTTATCCATAGATACAACCCAGAGATATATGTAAGTCTTTTGTCAGAATGGAAAAAATCAAGATTAGAGTCAGCCATGTAGGCCACATCTGTATTATCAGAATGTACAACTCATAGAGTATTATTCAAATATTAACAAACTGTTTTTTGGCAGAAGAATCGCGCGTTTGATTTGAACGCGGTTGATGCTTTAACAAAGGAAAAACTGTACTTTTTATTTGACGTCTTTCTGTATATAGAGGTATAAATAAATTAAAATACTGAAATAATTACAATCTTTTTTCAAATTTGGTTGTATTTCTTTTTAAATCTGTGCTTAAATGTGGTTCTCTTTTTAAATGTCATTGTAGCATATTACGTGAATTGAACTGTATAGTTCAACGTTAATAGAATGTAATTGAATACTAGCATTGGAATATTAAGATTTATGTTCATTCCGTTGCGGATATAATCAAACGTAAATCTCCTTTGGATATTCGTAAAACTGCCCGTGTTTATAATATGAAATGTTTTGGTTCAATTAAACATAGACGGCGATAGAAAATATATGGAAAATTTTAAGAAATACTTTTCTAGTCAGCTACTGTTTGAATATTCAAATACCATCAACAATTAATACAACATTAATGTAAAATTTTATATACCTATTTATAAGCATAAATTACGTTTTATTAATTAATAGTCACATTGTGTAGATTTCCCTGGAAATAATCCTGGCGGGCCCATGTTCTCACAAGTATTCGAAAATTCAATGGCCGACCGAACACGGGAGGCTGTCATCGTCGCAGTTACTGACTAAAACTGTACTTTATTTTTAAATTCAAAGTATCAATAAATATTTTAGACAAATCTACCAATGGTGTATTTAAGCATATGTTCTCTAATAAATAAAGTTAATACATCGCATAATATTTGGTTTATTGTAAAACATTAAACCACATTATTCAGAATTAATGTTGCTTACAAGCTTTATATTTGTTAATTGCGCGTATGACACATTTCTCACGTTGTTTTAGAAGTCATCCTAAATGTAGGGAAAATTCAAATACCTACATTTTATTACGCTTTAACGTTAATTAACGTGTTTCTGCATAACTATCTGCAGCGATAAATAATATTTGAAATATACCTGTTCCCTTGTTTAAAATACCTACTTTATAATAACAATCGACCCATTTATTATTCCACTATTGGATTTTGGGTCTCCTCCCGTATTGAGAGTGTTAAGAGGCCATAGTCTACCACGCTGGCCAAGTGAGGGTTGGCAGACTCCACACACCTTAGAAAATATTTTTTTCTTATAAATTCTAAGGTGTGCAGGTTTTCTCACGATGTTTTCCTTCATCGTTAACAAGTGATATTTAAATTTAAAACGCACGTTTGTAAAGAGGTGTGCGCGTGGCCGCATGGTTTTGAATCCAGCACCCGCGGAGTGAGAGGCTGAATTCTTAACCACTAGTGACTAGGCTATCACTGCCTAATACCTACTTGTTCCTAACTAAATATTACTCAGTTTCTAAGAAACGCTATAATAATAAGGTGAATATACGTTAACATAACTAACTGATGGCTACATGTATTTCTTATTACACGAAAAGATAGGAAGGTGCAGGACTGGAACTACCTACTTCTTGTCTATATATAATTTATGTTCGAGCCACGATTCCAACATAAAAGTGATAGATACCGAGCGCTAGGTGCTATAAAACTTTTTGTAGACGAAGCCAATAGATTAACGAGGAATAAGAGACTGCTATTCGTTGAATTGTATATTTTAAACGTATTTTAAAATAATATTCTATTTATGCAACTTTTATTTATTTTATAGTACTTACAGAAAAAAAATTGAGGTTTTTTGTACGGCCTCGACTCAAACCGTTAGCGATTGTTTAAGAAAATTCACCTGATGTATTTTTGGGATAGGTGTTGTATAAAACAAGAATGCAAGTACCTACTGTCATTTTGTAACAAGAAATACGGTGGTACTTCCCAGTTTAACAATTCAATCTACAAACACTACTAGAATCTTTATTCCATATTCTGTTTTATTTCACTGCTACAAAATTGAAAATTCAATCAAATCAAACTTAAAAGTGTTCTTTTATCATTACGCCAAGTCTATTACGGTGAGACAGAACGCACCGACTGCCAAATATCTGTTTTCTTACCTGACGTCCTTTCATACATGCTCATGCCACGCATTTGGCATACGTGTAATTTTTTTCTAACACGCCCACCGGGTTCGAAGACTTCCCCATGAGCCAGCATCTGACAGTTTCTGTCCTCTTTGTTGTATGGAATATTATATGTACCTACATCTAAATTCAATAAAAGTCGTGAATCGTTATCGTTTATCGAATAAGGACCGCTTTCGAACAATAGTAGATATGAATAAAAAAATGAAAAAAATAAAATAAAAATTGTAATGATTAAGATGCTTAATAAATGTAAACGTTCGTAACAAAGAAGTTGATGCTGTTATAGAATAAATACGTACATAAAAACCGATTTTTTTTAATCAATCAATTTTATCAAAGTACCGCTACTTACAATAAAAAATCATTTAAGTAGTTCATCGGGTTCGTTTTAATGTAGGCTCCTCATAAACCCACACGCCTATGACTGAAGAGAACGACATAAATATTTTCAATCTCAACACGCCCATCTCTTTATAATTCAACATTAACGTATGTACGTCGGCAGCAGTATCCTAATAATAACCGCAACACGGCGTCGTCGAAAAAAAATTTAAAATACGATTAGGTATTAATTTTATTCAGCGAATTCCACGTTACGTTTTAATTCAGATAAATTAACAACACTTCACTCTGTCGACTGTGAAAGATAAACAGCTTTTAACAACGTAAACGCGTCAAACGGCGCGTAATTCAGTCGTAAGCGCCGAAAAGATGAAACAATGCAACAATGTTACGCAGAAATATCACAGAATCAACAAATTTAATCACATTGAAAAGCGAAAATAGTTTTATAGTTAACAATATAGTGTTGCAACAGAACGCAATCATATCCAAAAAACTAGGGCATATCAGTGGTGTAGTTACATGTTTTTATTAATCTACACAAACATCCGCGAGAGGGCGGCTTGCAGACTGATTTTCAGCAGCTCATTTTTCAGATGATTTTCAAAGGCGTATATTTTCGTAAAGTGGAACGGCGAGCGCGGTTATAAACATTTCTATGCTATGAATCTACTTTTGTGCATATTATAAATCAGTAAACACCGCGCTACAGTATATCCTGAGTGAATGAAAATTTCAGTTTAATAATAGCGCACGGAGTCCTCGCCACATCATTAGCCCCATTACACTTAAGACATCTGACTCGAGTATATTTCACGGGCCCATGTCTCATTTCTCACTAACGGCAAGGTATAAATAATGACATTTAATTAAATGTACTAAATACACTTATGTAATTAGTTACTACTAGATACAATTGCTCGTCTTGTGATGTAGGTATATTATAGAAATAACTGTATGTATTTATTATTTCCTTTTCCTGTATTGATCATTAAAAAGCTTTATTTATTTTCAACACTAAATATACGATACTTAATATGTAGGTACAATGCGGACGTATTATGCAATATTAAAGTTCTTTTATAGTTTTTTTTAACACCTTACAGTTTTGAGGTTATATTAAACTGAAGCTACGTTAACATTATAACATACTCGTACTATCATGCATAAAATTATCGACAGCAACACATAACAACGCATAAAATAACTACAAACAGTGAAAAGCTTTTAGTATGCCAAGCGAGTATTGTTTAAATTTTTGCTTTTGTTATAATATGTCCCGTATTCAATCACAAAATGTTCATAAAAAAAATCGACTCATTCTAATTCCACTGTTGGTATATAGGTCTCCTCTTATATTGAGAGGGTTAGAGCCATAGTCTGCCACGCTGGCCACGTGCGGGTTGGCAGACTTCGCACACCTTAGAAAATATTTTATAAATTCTAAGGTGTGCAGGTTTCCTCATGATGATTGCCTTAACCGTTAGCAAGTGATATTTAAATTTAAAACGCACTTATCTAAAGAGGTGCGCGCCATGGATACTCAGGACAGGACCAGGACCAGGACCTCCGGAGTGAGAGGCTGAATTCTTAACCACTAGGTTATCACTGCTTAAATGTTCATAAGCTTCGCTAGAAATATTATTAAACTAACCAAGTGTAATAATTTCGTAAGTTCCCCATGAGCATAGAGAACAAATTTCCTAACATCCGATTCTAGTAAAATTTTCCATTTGAAACATTTGTTTCGATATTTTTCCGTAGGCACTCTCCGGCTACTTCGTGTGCTGTTTATTATAATATGCACGTATACACGGCCTCGATCGCGAATCTAAACACAGCAGACCAAAAAGATATTTGAATTTAAACAAACTTCAATGGTAGAGTTCGAAAGTAGCCCGTGTTTGCGCAAACAAACGTCATTTGAAGCAATTCTTTTTCATTTGGAAGCCAGAAATTTCTTAGCCTTAATTCCGCAAACTGTGTTAAAAGTGGGCGATAGTTGAATTGCTACGTGCTTACGTAGATATACTAATTCCCACTGACATATTATACCCACTAACTGGAATAATGTTACTAACAGTACTATTCTTGCAGTATTTTCCTTTCGTTAAATAATTACTAACACTTTTACTAAAAACTACAGCTATGTGAATTAACTGACACTATTCTGACACTGACAGTTCTATTTCTAGAATCCTGTTAACGGTAGGTCACTAGAACCATGGCGTAAAATGCGCTTGCTGTCTGCGCTTGCTTGCTTTTGCGTCTCTGTTCACAGAAAACAATCTTATTATTATTGTGGTATTAAATTATAATAATGATGATTAAATCTTTAGGTTAATTTTGCATAATTTCCTACCTCACTACTATAATTACTTGTATTTTTAACTTAAGTGTCTTCGACAGACGGCAGTAACATTAGAGTATTATTGCAGTCATAAAGATAATTATGGGTGTCCATTATTATGAAGTACAAACATGATGTTACTATAATTTATATGACAAATCGGCAGCTGAGATATACGAAATAATATTTGTTTATACCATCTTTGAACATAAGTGTAATTAGAGAAGAAAGTGGCGTATGATTTTTTTTTTTTACTTCGTATTTTATCTCAAGCATGAGTCATGAAGTATGAAGCATTTCTGGA
>DWEC01001722.1:0-12816 GCA_018245735.1 Microceris miodesmiata | reverse complement strand
TCATTATGATGATGATGATGATGATGATGATGTACATTTATACTTATTGATGTCTCCACTCCAGATGAGAAGTTTCAAGTCCATAGCCTGTTAAGAGTGCCAAATACGAGTTAACAAAATTAACCCGACTTCAACAATATAAAGGAATGTTGAGGGTGTTTTTTTATTTTTTTGACATTATTTTTATTGTTATAGCAAGGTATAATATTAAAAGAAAAGCTAATGAATGATTATTAGAATTCATTCGCGAGTTTCGGATAAAAGTGTACCATGTGATGGACGCCTTTACACATGCTGAGTTAGGTTATTATCCAGTGTCAGTAAAATTCTAAATATTATTAAGGCATAACGTACTAAAAGTTTTATGTACTCGTAACTTGGTTATTTACCAAAACACCGAAACATTTAATTATGATGGTTTCATTAGGGGATATTAATTAAAATAAGCTAACAACACAAGCACGTTGGTTATAAGATAATGTTTGTGCAAACTCTAAACAAAACTTTGTCCAATTTGCAGAATATTAGCTTTTAATTATAAAATTTATTTGCAACGAAATATAATATGTTGTTCGAAAATATCGAAATTAATATGTTACGGTATTTTCTATTCACGTTTATCAATATTTATTCCCGAATAACTGTTATATCGAATCATGCTCGGTATTTCATTGTGCGCGCTTGTTAACGTGAACGTAACTCACACATAAGAAACTTTTTTTATCATCCTCCATCCGTAACATCCACCAATTTTATGGACATTTCTTGTCATGGTAACGATAGATTTAAAAACAAAGAAGACTAAACACATTGGTTATCCTCAATTAAAATGCATACGAGCACGCACGTTATAAACATAATGTTAGGTCTTTTCTGTAATCGGTTTTCCTCATGGAGTTTCTATCGACAAGATTTTACAAACCTTCATCCCACCTAACTGGAAGACGTTCCTTACTACTTTAAGGGAAGTCTATGTCTAACAGTGGAAGAATGCAAAATAGTGATGCTAATATGCGAATAGTCTTTTAACCAATAGACAACACCGTCTAACGATCATATTTTGTGTTCTATAATTTTTAATCTATATTCAGATTCGATTTCATTTATTACTATCATCGACATTTATTAATCCAGTACTCAATATAAGGTTTCGGCTCTAATTTATCGAATTAAAATATAATTACAGATGAAGGTTGCAGTAGACAAGTTGGAGCTTGAAGGTAATGTTATTTCGATTAATGATACATTCAACTTGAACTAATTTTGCTTGTCGTGTTCTAGACCATAATTGTTGATTCGTAGTTTTATACATGGCGTTTGTTACAATATAATACAATGATAGGTAATTGTCTTGCATATTATGTACGAGGAACTTATACATGAAACAAATCAATTTAAGAATTTATTTATATTACATTTTATACATCGTGTTTTGATCCCGTCACTGGGTATGGGTATTTTCTTTCCCCAGAGAACCCCGGAGTACGCTCCGTTCTAGTGAGAAACGGATTTTTAGTGGACATTTATTTATTTTACGTTAACCGGTGAAATTTTGATGATTGCGTTTTTTTAGTAACTTCATCTAACTTCTAACAACATATTTATTTAACTCTTTGCGTTTTTGAAAATAAAATATTCCACAAAGCTACGAAAGTTAAACGACAAGAGCAGAACATATTGAAAACAGTGATATCCTAAGCGTTTCCCATTATATTCTTTAAAACGTCTGAAATCTGTCTACGAGGCACTTTACATCGCCTTAGCCTCTCTCATTCTAAAAGAGACTACTGTCCTACAATGAACGATTAAAAGCGTGGATAATAAAGCCGTGATATAGTGGATACAACTGACCGAACGACAAAAGTGAATAGTAAATAATAATCCATAAAGCATTCTCAATCAAATGGTAATAGTATATACCGTAAGTACTCGTAGAATTTCAAAACAAGTATTAATATTACGCAATACATCCAAAACGATAACTTACATAATAAGTATCTATTTCGTGTAAAGAAATCCAAGAACAGCGCCATGTATTGCAATAACCGTGAACTTGCCAAGCCCTTGGGCTTGTGACACACACTTGTGTGACCGTCACCGGCCTTTGACCGCCGATCTTCATAAAAATTTTCAATATCCGTTTATGCTTCTCCTTTACCGTTTACAACTATTTCGCCTCGTTTGGACCAAACGCTCGTAGGCGAAAACTTCAGCTTATAGAAACGAGGAATTCTGAAAAGTGTTTGTTCCCTGGCCTTGTTGGCACGATATTAATATTTTCGTTCATATTATATGTACTCGGCTATACGTACATACGTTTATACTTATATATGTGTATATTATAAACATGGCAAAAGATTTTATCCATGGTTTGCGTTTAGAACATTCTGATTGCGTCCATCAAGCAACGAAACGCAGTAATGGAATAGTGATCTAGATTTCCGCTCTCTACTACAGAGGTCTGGAGCTCAAATCTTGGCATATACGAGTAACATAATATATATTAGCTAAGGATATTTTTTCACTATAAGACATGGACTATCAGCTAATAAAAACTCCGCACGGAGATCTGCATACTTATGAGTTTTTCTTAATGTTCCGCCTAATGTTTATTAACCCTCACCCGGCCAGCGTGATGGACTATGGCTCTGACCTCTCTCAGCATGGAAGGATCAACCCCTGTGCAACAGCGGGCAGGAAAAGTGGTTGAAGATAAAGAAGCAGAACTTCCATTGTTACGTTTCACTATAAAGAGAGTGATGGAAAGATATGTTAAGTTCTTAATTCTTAAAATTGCCATACCTGCAAATTATCATAGCCGTTGCATTCTTAGCCCCATCTAAAAACTGACCAGTAAGAACCAGGTACAAGCATGAACTTCGCGACTTTTAAATTCAAAAACACGCCTTTGTATCAGACATAGTAAATAAAGCATTAAACTCGCTAAATTTCGGTCTGAATAGTGTGGTCAATAGTTGGTCTATTAAACATTCAAGTCATTTCTCTTCAGTAGGGAGAACTTTCAGGGGTCACGTAAAACCGACTACAAAAAGCTTTGGTCCTTTCTTTGATCATATAAAGATGGATATTCTTACGTCAGGTACAATAAGTGTTTAACACAGGTGGCATGTATGCTCAATGGATACGTGAAAAGAAACGAAGATGTTAAATTTTTTATCAAAACTTTTTTTACAGAAAAAGGAACATCCCAAGGAAATTAATTTACAAAAAGCAACGTGCGTAAAGTCGGAAATCGTACAACCTTCGATATTAAAAGACGTTGTTTTTTTATCATCACAAAAAAGCTTTTGGGGGCTTTCGTTACGCCCCTCAAGTATGAGGAAAAGCGTCTGTGAGAATTCGTTTGTGCTTACATGGAAGCTTTCTTATGCTAAAAATGTAAGGGAAAGGTTCAGAGAACATATAATGAAACCAATCACATACGCAATCTCTGGCATGCAGTACATATCGCTATTTGGTGATTTTCTTACAATGTTTCAGAGTTTTATAAAATCTTCGAATGAACGAGGGATAAATAAAGTTTACATTCGCATATGTTAATTGCGTTCTAGAGATAAAAAGCATTATATAGCGTCTTACTGTAATTTAGAACGCTTTCATTTCGCTATTCCAGTCGAAAAAATTATTCGTGCTTAACGTTATAATTAAATACCAACGATACCTTCTCTTTGTTCTTCCAAATTTGAAAGGTGGCCGAAATTAAATATAAGTCTGAAATTGGAAAGTTCCCAAATAAATCAGCACGACTTTCGTAAAATGGGACACTCCCTGTGCATTAACTGCAGAGTAAAATAGAAATCAAAGCTTTTACTGTCACATCTGTCATACACGCAGCTAAAAAGTATTTCACATTCTATATTATTTCAGCCATCCATGATGACAAAATTTTCCCTTTAAATACTTCCTTCAGAAGAAATTCTAAGCTATTCTGTCAAAACGTGATGTCTATTAGAGAATTATTTTTGTTCTTCACTTTGGAACCACATTGTTATTGTGGCAATGGAATCAGAATAGTTATGCTGGTAGCCTTTGAACATCTATTATATTACCGCTGCAAATTCTACCGTGACTGAAATACCGCGAATAGCTCCGCTCATAGCACGATTACGTCTTCGACATATTTGGTCAAGAAGTAGGTATATCTCAGCTCTATTACTTTGCAATTTTACAACTTACAAAGTTCCTACATAATTCCTGCGGCACAGTTTCTTCAAAGTTCAAATACGACCTTTCGAAGGTCACGCAGGATTGAAGGGTAAGATCCTAATATACAACTTAGGAGAAAAAATACTCTCACACCTCCGGTGTGTTTCTCCATAAAATTGAATTACCCACACTTTTAGTACTAACCCCCATATTTGATCTGGTATTTGGTAAGCATATTTGAACCTTGTTTCTCGTAAAATAAATAGTAGCATCTTATATTTTATGTTGGTTTGTCAATATTTGCCCGCCTGTATATTATGATAGTATATTCTATCTCTTGCGAAAAAGTTAGGTCATGGAAATGAGGGAATGAAAAGGGAATACTGATAACGGTCTTTTTACGGATCATTCTCATACGTAAAAGATAGCAATTGTTTCAAGAGACGGTATAACCTTATTGGATTTTTATACACTAAAACCTCCATTGCGGCTGGTATACAAATTGATGTTTTAGTAGGGCGTGCCCGGATTTGAACCTTAGACTTACGTAGAGGAAGACTAAATTTATATTAACATTGAGACCTGTCACACTTAGTATATTACTGTTATGCTATATTGTAGTATCGAGGTATAATTAGTGAGCCATATGTATAACGTTCCAAGATGTAAGGATATTCACCGATTCAGCAAATAACAAACATGATATAAAATCAATCTAACAAAGAAAATCCACCAGCTTATTTGCTGTAAAATTTTGAAATTTATATACCGTTTTACTTTTGAAAGGCGTTAAGCTTGAAACACACTGAGCCCGGTCGAAATTATGTAAGTTTTATTTTGTACTTAATGTAATCAAAAAGCACAGTATATCAAGTAGCGTTTAAAGTTTAGGAAACGATTAATGTCGTAAAAATTACGCTGAGGTACTTATTTTGCAGAATTATTAAAAAATATTTCGCTTAGGTATATGATGTTATATTTTTTAATCTTTAATCTTCTGGTTGAAAAGATTAAAAAATATTATATCATTGACATCGTCATCGTCATCGTCATATTATATTTCTTAATCTTTTCAACTAGAAGACATAAGTCCAGGACAGGGCGCGACGACGTTCATTGAGGGAGGCCTATGTCCAGTAGTGGATTGAGATAGGCTGATGATGATGATAATGATGGTGGTGATGATAGCTTACAACTTTGTAAATGAAGGTGAGCAGTAAAATTTCATATGAAAACGTTTAAATATGTGATGTATAGATCAAAGCTAAGCAGCAGCGTTTGCGTCCTTGAGTTTCGGTTGGAATGATTTTAAGTAGATAAGAGACGAGGCATTCCAACCTATCCTTCAGGAACGCACGAATGACGACATTCAGGTAAACTGACGTATTATACACTTATGTATTTACTAGACGAATATTACAGAAAGGCATATATGTAGGTAGATCTTACAAAGGCAAGTTTATAATTAATAATTACAAATTTATAGAAAATAAGTTCACGCTATATAAATTTGCTTATAATGTAATAATAATCGACCCATTATGATTCCACTGTTGGAATATGGGTCTCCTCTCATATTGAGAGGGTATAAATTTACTTATTAAACATAAAACGGGGTATATATTATATATTTTAGTATAATATTATTCCACATTCAATTGAGAACTTAGAAATTGCCTATTTTTTTTAGTTAAACGTGCTATTTACCATCAGGCGAGATCATAGGCAAACGCGGGACTATTATTCCTAAAAACACAATGATTGAGGCACCATTTTACATCACCTGACTATGTAGCTGTAGCTTGTTTGGCATAAAAATAACATCATAAGCAAGCTAGTAACTGTACTCAAGACATGTGCAGACAAACAGAGATTTGAAGGTGATTAAAGATGTTTTCCCCCTGGGTTATCAACACAACTTTTTTTTAATTCTTCGCACTGAAAAAAAATATTTTGTACTATAACGTGTAGGTACCTATACATATTACGAATAAAAAGTTATTTACTTCATTCTTTTTTTTTCTATTCCAGCTGTTTTCTATGAATTTAAATATTTTATTTTATGTTCCTTTTTCTTCCATTATTAGTAAATGTGTTCCTTTTTCTTTCATTAGTAGTAAATGAGTAATCGAACTAGTTTAATCATTTGAGTCTATTTTTATATTTTGTTTAATTAGTTGAGTCTATTTTTTTGAGTATACTTTTTATCTCCCAGTGTATACAAGCATGTAACTCTTATCTGATCTGCACACACTATTCGCATTACCCAGTATCATGTCATGGACTTTAATGTTTAGTTGCACTGTGTTTTCTAGTTCACTGGTTCGGAAAATAATTGTTTGCTAACAATGAAGGATGGTATGAGTGCTCTGACTGTGGATGGGATGAAAGGCAAGGCTTCGTTTGATGTTACGTATTGTACATCAAATAAATCTCACTTTCATTATAAAACTAAGTCTCGCAAAACTGACAGATGATATGAAATATTTTAAATTTGTATTCTAAAGGAGCGAACTGTGTTTGGATTAAACAGGAAATTAATTAAATTTTACTTTAAATTCAGGTAGTTTTAAATAGCTTTAGTTACCTCGTTCGCACACGTAGCGGTCCCATTTAAAAATGAATTCAAGAAAAACTGTATTTTTTAATGTATCACAGATAGTGTTGTTATAAGAGAAATAAATGTGATTAATGTGTATGTATATTATTAACAGTATAATTATCCGCTGCTCTCATCACCAAAACCATAGCCACATATAAGGATGAAACGAGTTAACAGTTTTTTTGCGAATCGGAACAACCTACGCGAGAAAAAGTATTGCGCACACGTTCGTTAGGTCTATAATTTGTACTTGCCCGAGTTTTTGTTAGGACGCACCAAGTTTACTAAAACTCACAAATCCATTACGTTTCCACATCGTTACGGCTCTTATTTATTTGGACACAAATTCAGTATTTATAGACCGCTCTTTGGGCACTTGTAAAAAGACTTAACAGACATTTTTGTTGTTGGGTAATATTTAAGTTGCACGACCATTCTAACATAAACCTCTTCTCTCAATAGGATAAAATAGGTATAATTTATTATGTGGGTTAATGTTGTTTGATCCCTCATTATACGTGTTCTATGAGGTGAAGGTTTAGTTTATGACTCGTAATCAGGGTCCAGTAACAAGAATTATTAGTTAACGTCACGTATATATGTATTTGTGAAGACTTAACTTAGTTGATTTGTGGTCATAATCGACATAATATATGAATTAATAGGCAGTAAAGGGAATTACGATTAATTCATGTTAAGTAGTGTATAAATTTTAATCTATGTAAGTAGCGTAGAGACATCGACAAAACTCTCCAAATTAATAAATTGAATTGGCAATCAATAACTGATAGGGAAGAAAGGCCATCGAGTGGCGGCCACGTGTCAGTAAAAGGAGCGTTGCTCGTCCTCCTACCAGATGATATGACGACCTGAAGAAGACAGCGGGAAGCTGCTGGATTCCGAAAGCCCAGAACCGGAAGGAATGGCGCCGATTAGGGGACGCCTATGTCCAGCCGTGGGCATCTAGAGGCTGACGATGCTGATGATGATGTAGCGTAGAATTTCAATATAATTGTCAGTCATGGTTATGACTGCCTCATTGACCGAGTGGTCGCAAGCGCGACTGCGGATTGAGAGGTATTGGGTTCAAGCCCCGAGTTGGTAATAGGTAGATGGGTTTTTAAACTTACAATTCCCAGTAGTAGCCCGGAGTTTGGTTTTGTGCTCGGTACGAGTATATCACAATATGCTCAGCCCCTATTCAATGGTGGGATGAAACCGTAACTGGAACGTGGAAGTGCACTAAACTCCTCTGCTTAACTTGTAGGGTGACAGGTTAGTTCACAGGTGTGATGTTACGTTTCGTGACATACATAACTTTGTCATTAGAGGTAAATAAATAATAACTTGGCTAAATTCAGAGATGCCAGTAAATATTGAGGTTCCCCTACTTTTCACAGTAGTATCTTAGTTAATGTAATTTTAATCATTAGTGCAAGCGTTGGGCTTATGTATATCAAAATTATCAATATACATTTAATATTCATACATTATTTCTTATAATATAAGCAAACCTTAACGCAAATCATTGCAATTTGGGTATTAATGCAATTAGGGTTATTTTTTGTTTAAAGTGGTTCATTAAAAATGATGCTTATTTAAACACCGTTAATATGTTAAGTGAAAATTTCAATAATCATTATAGAAACGTATCGATATAATGAATGAATACCGAAGTATTTTCATGGAAATTATCGAATTGATTAACGTACAAACCGAACAATTAGCAGCTGTCGAAATTATCAATTAATCATTTAAATTGTTCAATAATTCATTTTATTGCCGTTGTTCAATATCGGTATTTTCAATTACATTTTGATTTAGAGTTGATACGATTCCAATTTAAAATTCAACGTAATGACCGTTAAAATGGTCCAATTAAGCAAAATTTATTCACATAATAAAAATATACATTTTATTTATTTTGTACTGACATTTAATGAATTCTAGGGAAATACAAATTTGCGTGGAGCGAAATGATTTTCGTCTCTGATTCTTTCTTTAAACGTTTCCGAAGACCGTTTATTTTAAAAAAAGAAACAATTATAACGAACAAAATCAGGTTATTATTATTTTTTGCAGAAGACATGCTTACTTTTACCTTCGGATTTAAAATGATTTATTGCCAGCAACGCACCTGAAACAAAGATAAATGATAAATATATGAATAACTTAAAGAATGTTGTTTATTTAGACAGAGGACGCTATACTGGAATGTTCACTTTACCTTAAGTACTGTGAGAAATCCTACGTCGGAGTATAATCGTATGTTACAGTCATAATAAATTATGAATGAACTAGTTACTTCAGCTGACGGTTTTCATCAGCACACACACATCCCATGGCCACACGAAACATCTCTCACATAAATGTCATTAACACAAACACATCCCATTAATTAGGCCGGAGCAAATACGAGAATATACACAAATTAATATTAATACAATGTGTAATTAGAGTATCTCGTTGTAAATTCCGTGTGACGTTGTGCTGCGGTGACTAAAAATATTACTCGTCGAGTGGAAATTTGGAAATCGTTAGTTTTAATTAATGAATTGCTATGTAATATATAATTTATATTGCTATGTAATATATATTTATAATATATAATTTATCATTATAAGAATTCGTTAATAATATAAGTCATAATTTTACGGAAATAAATTGTCGTAAATTTATCATATTCAGCAGACATAATTTCTTCCTGCTGACAAAACAGTGAATTAAACAAGAAACATAACGACAGCAAACAACGTGTCATATATACGAGTATGTCGTAATGCATACTTACCTTTTTTCTACTTCCTTTAAAGATTAAATATGTTAGTGATTTATATTTTTAATTTCTATACGTATCTGTGTGTGTGTTTACGTGAAATGCGTAGTTGCCTGGTATGTTTATTGTTTAGATTCGAACACTTTCCCTGCGTAATATTGGAAGTTAGGAAAAAATCTGTCACTAATTGTACATACGTATCATAACAAACTATAAAACATAATATCACTATTGAATTGCTTCAAAAACACCGATAATTATATCGAGCTATTTAAGATATAAAGTTTTAAAATGAGCAAACTCAAACAAACGAGAACTTCTCACGCAATAAACAGTACCTATTACATATTTTGTCTTTAACACACACAATTTGTTTTTAATACTGGTTCATTCGGTCCTGAGTGAAGAGTGAACAACGAAGAGGCACAAAATTTCAAAAACCATTTTTTTGAGCTGTCATTTACATCGTACCTAAAGTTTTCGTGCTATTTTAAAATAATGTCCCTCATACAAGTTTTATCCTCGCTATTTTTATTAATAGTATAAATAAAGGGTATATCGACCTTCCATTAAACGAGACACTGCCGAAACGTGACCTTGCTTATCTTAAAGGACGATGTTATGAGAAAATATTTTTACGCTGACAGCAATTGTGTTGCTGTAAGTTATCTGAAAAACGGGTGAGCTTAATATGTTAAAATTTCGACCTTGAAAGTAACAGTCGCACGTAAAGTTAAATTTGCTATATTTATAGATTTATCACGGTGCCATTAAAGAAATTAGATATTAACTCGTACGCACTATCTTTACGATAATTTTGCTATAATCGCTTGGTAGAATTTTGTTCATAAATATTTAAACGGATTCACTAATTATATGTACTGTACACAGTATACGTAAAGTCTCCTCCTAACGACCTCACAACGGGAAGGCGGCTTAAACAATAAAACTAAAGCTTTGTCAATGTTATGGGTGTAAAGTTTTGTATCCCTCACACCTAAGTTAACTGAATTGTTAGAACTATTTCATAGTTGATAGCCTGTTTTTGCACGGAGGCTCTAAGGCGTATATTGCTGAGAAATTATGCTTAGCAACGGAATTGTTTTGTTCTAAACATTTCAAAGGAATGCCTCTCGATGTTGATAAATTTGATGGAGCGATTCTATAATAATGACGTGTGAATATCGGCTTCGGCTTTTCATGTGGTTAGATCTTCGGTTTGGATAAATTGTTGCGTAAACGTGAAGAGGTGGCTTTCAGCCATTTGTGTACTAATTTTATTCGGTCTGGGTATGAACAATTAGCCACAAATAGCAAGTTCTGTGTTCATGGAAGAATGTATATGAAAATTGGATTTTTTTTGTTAAAATTTTCTAATAGGGGCTGTAAGTCTGGAGTTGTGCCCGGTATATGACAATAGGCTTGCCTATTTTTTCTAGGGGGTCTTATCGTAACTGATGACATGTGAAAGTGTACTACACTCCTCTATCTACCCCTTCGATAATTACAGGCGTGACGTAAAGTTAAATTTCTACACAAGGAGTCTGGATTTTTACCTGGTGCATGACAACAGCCTCACCATCTATTCCGTAAAGGAACGTTAACGTAACTGGTGAAACATGGGAGCGTGCTACCCACCGCAACCTACCTGTTTGGGGATTACAAGCGTAATATTACGTACATTTTTACAGCACAAACATACAAATAAATCATAGTTTAATACATTTCATTTAATATTCAAGCTGCATACTCTATTTTATTTCATTACCATTCCCGATATTAAACTTAAAATGAAATACATAAAACTTAATATCAACGCAATGTACAGACAAAGGATACAATAACATCTTGACAAAAACATTAAACTGTAAAAATTGAATCAGAAACGCGATACGAATATTTGAAGAGGTTCTCGTCAAAACATTACGAGTATTATTCCACTTTGAAAGGAGTAGGGTCTTTTTCCTAACATTAAACTATTCGTTGTTGAAACAGAACTTTCTCGAAAGGCGGCATGTGCAGCCAATGAACGAAAACAAAATGAACGATTCTTTTTAAAGGTACTTGTTGCCAATCATAGTAGTGATGGTTTTAAAATCACAGTGTCCGTCTATGGCAACACTAAATAATTCACAAGTAGGTTTAAATATTCGACTATTATTTCATATAAATCAATGTGGTCATGTCTTTTAATTACACTGAAATTGCATTGTTCTGGTAGTTTTTATTCACTTAATGGGTTTTAGATTTGAGTAAAAGTATCTAAAGCTTCCGAAACTTCTTTGTTCGTCTTTTTACCTCATTTATATCCAAATCACGCGTTTTCTTGTTATCTCTCATCGACTTTCTTTTGTTTTAGTTACGTCATTTGTCTTTTTTTGGAACAAGTAAAAACTTCTAAAGTTTTTTGATAATTTTATTGAATAAAAAATTACATAAATATTAGGTTCAATATTAAGCAAAAATGAGATAAAGAAGTGAAAGCTCTATGTTTACTTACTTTGACCCTTTTACTGATAACCATGCTGAGCCTATTGATATACAACGGGAACAGATCCAGACTCCGAGTCGCTGCTAGAAATTTAAGATAAGATAATAAGATAAAAGCAACTTGGAATGTCATCAATGCTGAAACGGGAAGGGTCAAAAACCATGACCATGACTACAAACTTATTGTGGAACATAACCTTGTACAAGATGATGAACTCGTAGCAGCAGCTTTTGAAAAGTACTTTGCCGATATTCCGACTACCGTAACAAAATCGCTTTCATCTTCTCCCGAAGCCGCCGAATCGCTGCTTAAAGAAAATGTGAGCCAATGTAATTATTTCTTTAAATTTCGACCCATAGGCGATAAAGATATTGTTAATGTATTTAAAACAATAGATATTAAGAATACAACCGACTTGTGGGGCATATCAGTAAGGATCCTTAATTCAATTATAGATGTAATAGCGCCCCATCTAGCTATAATCTTTAACAATTGTATAGAATGTGGTGAGTTCCCTGATTTAATGAAGCATAGTAAAGTGGTACCTTTATTTAAATCTGGCAGTATTACGGATCCCATGAATTATAGACCAATATCTGTATTACCCGCCTGTAGCAAAATATTTGAGAAAATAATTTTAAATCAGCTTTTGGACCACTTTACGAAAAACGACCTATTACATATTAATCAATTCGGTTTTACTAAGGGTCGCTCTACAACAGACGCGGGAGTAAAACTTTTTGAGGTTGTCGCTGGTGCTTGGGAGAAGTCACGGGATGC
>DWEC01001721.1:0-12819 GCA_018245735.1 Microceris miodesmiata | reverse complement strand
TGTTATGTTAAGAAGTGTCGAGTGAGTTAAGTCTATACTTAAGTAGTATATACTTCGACCTTTATTCTTCTATTTTACTTTCAGAGGACTGTATACTTCTTATACTAAGTATAATCTGTATTTTAAGTAATAATTAAGAAGATATGTCAATCAACTTTGCAAATGAATATAACTGGATATGCATTTTCATATTTTCACATCACATAATACCATCGAATTGTTTTATAACTGTAATTCATACGTCCCATATTTCAAATTAAACGACACAGTTGACTTAGTAATCCAATTAACATGTACTCGGAATGGAAATGGACGCTATGTGCGCTGCTGATCGGTCCGTAACAATGTGCCCTAATTTTGTTACATTAAATTTAATTTGTTATTAATGTTTAATGCTTTTTTATTCTAGTGATTACCAGCGCGATGCTCAGCAAAAGATCCTGCGTTTGATTCCAGGGTAATGCAAAGTTTTGTTAGGTTTTCTGACTTTAAATTTTACCGTAGGCACTAACTAGCTTGGAGTTTAGATTTGTGCCTGGTGTGTGTGAACAGGTTCAAACCTATTTTATACGTGGTATAACAAAACGTGTGACTTCTCTGCCTACCTCTTAAAGGAAATATAGATCTGAAGGAATGTTACATTGAGTTTATTTTTATTAAACACTATAGTTATATGAAAATGTACGAATTATTCTCAGGAATATATTATAAATATGGAGGACTTCTAGGTCTCTGGGAGGGTAAGGGCAAAGTAGTCAGGCGTAGTAGTCAGCGTCATATGACGTGACTGGCTGCTCCTTCGTCAGCCAGCATTGTGGTCAGCAGACTGCAATACTGGCTGACGAAGGAGTAACTGGCCTTCAAATCCGCATGTATTTATGAACAGAGTGAGGAAAGTAGAAGAAGCACGTCGAGTGTGTGAGATATTTTGACATTCAGTGCACTCTGTCTACCCGAATATGGATCTGGCGTACTGATATAATAATAACGGCCGCTCGTTATACACAATTTTACACTGGCAATTAAGAATAATTACAGTTTATTAAAGCATAACACATTAGAGGGATCGAATGTTAATATCTATAATGTGTTAAACACTGTTTACGACAAACTACTGATGTCATCTATTGTTGCTGGTATTTACCTTTGAAGGTGTGACATATCTTGTGTCATATCACAACTGTGACGTCACAAGTTCGCAGTTGCCACTATTTGTGAAAGACGATATAGTTGGATACGATAAGTGTTAACACCAGTTAGGGCTCTATTTATTTATGTAGGTCAAACATCAATAAAGCAAATTTGTTAGTCGTTATAAACATCAATCAGCGGGCACGGTGTCAATTTTAAAGTTGTGTATCTGACTTATAGTCGTTTGTAAACAATGACATGCGTGGTTATTTAATAAAGCGTAGTTGGCCGAGTGGTAGCAAACGTGACTGCTCAGCGGAACGTTCTGGGTTCGTTTCTTGAGTCGGGAAAATTATTGTTGGATTTATCTAAGTAAGTAAATTAAGAAGTAAGAAATTGCTAGTAGTAACTTAGAGTCTAGATTTGTGTATGGCAAGCGGCTCTCCATGGTGGCTGTCGTATAACGTGATTGGTGAAATATAAGATTGTATTAGACACTTCGGCCTACGTCTTTGAGAATTACAGATGTGTTGTTACTTTTTTACGAATAAATAACGAAAAAATTGGGACCTCTCCACACGATGTCTCCGGTCCCAAAATAGGTAGCGCCTTTGCCATGGCAACCAGACGTCTGATAAATGACGTACATACTTATGTAATTGTAAAGATGTACGTACTTACACAGGTGTTCTTTTTCATAAAGTCATAGAACACACCAAAATATTCATGCCATGGAATTGAATCGAACACAAAACCCACTGCACCAACGGGCTAGTCTAAAAGTATTGGAGTATATTTTGGTATATTATGGTATATTATTATATCATACTCGTATATACGTGATTGATAGTAACAAAACCAAATGTATGTTTTAAATATAAAGTTAAGTAGAACTATTTACTTAGAACAAATGCAAAAAACGGAGTCACGTGAATTTAAATTTCGAACAAAGCGCGCGACTGACAGGTGCCGAATATTCTTCACAGGCAATCTGATAATCGAATCATTTCGGGTTTAATACGACCAATAATATTGAGTTCGCACTCGTATGGGGCATTGACCGCTTGTAATATTCGCCCAGGCATGCTTGTTTTGAGTGTGGTAGTTTGTCATTTTGATATAAACACTAGATATTTCGCTTCACATTCAATAAATTAAAATAACTTGTTCGCTTGTTTCATATATTGTTTACTATGTGCGTAGATTTTGTTGGCATGTTTAAGTGTTTATATTAATTTTGTATGTTTATCTAGTGCGGTTGATAGAAGAAGTAATCAGGCACATTCATAATTCAGTTATTGCAAAACGGTAGCGAAACAGAAGAAAATAAAAAAATACTATTGGTAAAGGTCATATACGAGTTGTTTTCCCGCGACTTGGTTGGGGCGTAAATCGGTATAATTCTTTTCCAATATTTTATGATTTAACATAAAGATAGATGTGAAGAAGAATTTTAAGTAGCTTGAGACGTGAGAAAAGGTGTGAGGATAACACGATGGATTCTCGCAGGGCTGAAATCTTGTATATCTGCCATCAGTGCGTAGAGCAATTATGGTATGCGGTTTCGAAACCGTCTCATTTTGGAAGTTTTTTGTCGTGTCCCTTCTTAACAATGTATATAGCTCATTATTGTGGCGAGGTAAAACATCGTAAGAAAATTAACATGACCCATAGTTACGCTTACAAACTAACGAGGCTATTATACTGTAAAATATAGATGAAATAGGAACGCAGGGAATACAAAGTTATTTCTATCATGAAGATAAACCACCTTTTCATAACCGTATAATAGTATTAATTATACTTCCTTTATTAATGCAAGGTGAAGGTAATGATCATCAAGTTTCAGTCCTCTGGTGGACAAGGACCTCCCAAAGTGTATTAAAAGGTGGCCAAGTAATGTTTTTTTTTTATTTTATTTATTTACTTAAGTGTAGAACAGTTTCATGTGTCGTGAGTGTTGCTTTTTAATAAAAATGGCGCCCTTTGGCTGTTACGATGTACATCCCGCTTGCCGCGTTGTATCAAGTGAAATGTCATGGAGCTATGAAAGTAGGATTGTGTAATTGAATTAAATTTTTTTGTTGAAGAAACGAAAAAATAATAAAATAAATGCGATATATTTCAGGAAGGACGGTAAGGATTTCTTAAAACAAATAAAATTCAACAGTGGATTGGAGTGAAAAGCCAAATTAAGAAAATATGCAAGGAAAATATATATGTATATAAGGAATAAATAATAGTAATATATTATTTACTGTTAAAAGTCTTTCCACATAATTTTTTATACATTATAAAAGCAATGCTGTCAAAATTTCAAAGTGACCGAATTTTCATAGGATAACTCACGAATACCATTCAGAATGTACAACCATATTAAGGTTTCATGGGCGGAATTATATATAGTACATTCGTTGGCTACTTTTGGAAAATGAGCATATTGTGTCCGTAGAACAAGCAACATGGTGATTGATATTCATTACTGCTTAACACAAAAATGGTGAATATATCTTCAACCCTTTTGTCCTTCCACTACTGGAGGCGTGTGTAGTTTCAAACTGGAAAAAAATGAGGCCACAGTCTGCTATGAGGGACGTTAAAGTGCAGATGTTACCTTTTGATGTATTCTTTCACCATTAGAAATAATCATATTTAACCCTTACTTAACAATTGGCGTTTAAAAGGTAGAAAAAATTAACCTCGGTTCATTAGTGGGAACGTAATTGTAGGCTATATTGGCATTAAATAACACTTTTATTTTGTTTCGGTACGGCTTGGGCAGGCTCGTTTGATGAAGACCCTAATATCCGAAGCGTTCCAACTTGTTCCTTCCAGTAAGTTACACGTCTGTAAACTCAGGTAGTCTTATTCAAGATTGAGCCCAAACATATTAGTCATCAATGAAATCATTCAATAATTCTAAATTAAACTTCATATTTATAAAAACGCCTTTGTTTTTGATCGTAATAAGTGAATTGATAATTTACGGAAATATCTTGATTTAATAAGAAGCATATCATATACATATATTACGGGCTGACGTCAGAGCTGATCATATATTATGGAGTTTTCTGGATATCTCTACTAGGATATTTCCACATTTGTATACACCCACAGTAACTAACTTTTAATTATATGTAAGTAAATATTTGAAGTTTCTTAACGTTGTAGGATAATTAGCAATGTACACGAAGCTCGTTACCAAATTACATGATGGGTGAGAAAATAATACTTGTAAGTTGTAAATGCCACATCAACGCGTTCGTAGCTCCTAGCGCGCTGAGTATCCGCCGGTGTGGGCGTGCTTGGTCTACTAAATACAAAATAGCTGCCCGGTCACTTAATGCGTATGGATATCAAACCGCACCGAATGCGTTACTATACGTACTCGTGTGTCCGTGTATTATAATTTCTAGAAAGCACTCACTGACTGCTGTTCATTTGCTTAGACTTTCGATTTGTTATGACTTTATGAATAATTCTCTTCTCTGCCGATACTTCTCACTTAGATTTCTGAATTACTCGGGATTTCGTGTATAATATTTTGAAGTACACGATTCGTTTTATAATTAGATTAAGGCGTAGTAGTCGTACATGAGTTAAGATTCGTTTGTTCTATCTTAATTAATATAAAGTTTTTGTTTGCTTATCATTCAAACACCGTAGCCAATTAACTTAACGATTTTTTGCCACTGTTAGCAACTTCGAAGTATCGAGAAGACGATAACGGGGGAAATTAAATTTATGCTTATCTCAGAGCGGAATGGTATGCTTTATGAAATGATACAAATGTGTGAATTACAGTTGAGCGTGTGACGTTCAACGAAATGAACAGCGTATAAATTTCCCTAACATTCCCACACATTAACGTCACCGCGTACCTACGCAGATGCTCCTTGTGTATGTGTGAGTGTCCGTAGTATCGTACGTGGGGGGTTCATCTGTGTGAGTGTACGTAGCCGTGCCCACGGTCTCGAGTAGGTAAATCCGAAAGCTCCAAATACACTAAGCAACTTAAGTCCTAACAACAAAGTTCAAATTCGTGCGCGTATAATAGTTTCAATCGCATCAATAAAGTTGTATCACTGTACCGTATTGTTTCATGTTTACGTGTTTCTGTGTGGTGAGGTTAAGTAGAGCGACGTTATCTCGGAACAGAGATTCCATAGAGTTCGGATTAAGATAAACATTAAAGAATGTAAACAAACTTTGAATACACGCGTGGCTATTTTAATAATAGTATTCAATTATCATATAAATCTGTGCTACTGAGTGTGATAAAATTGATAAGATGATTTCTACTAGTTGAAAAATATATGCCCTGCTTGTTTGTTGTGATATTCATATTGGCAGAGCTATGTAGCGTACGAAATTTGAAACAACAATGAAAATAGAGCGAGTATAATAACATGTAATGTAATTTCATAATTGTCAAGGGTTTAACGCATTGGCCATCTAGTCTAAATGTCATCGAACGGGGTTTCGAAAGAGCGTCAATCACAGGCGGTCACCTACTTTCGCGATCGGCTGACGGCGATTAGTCGACTATGTACATTCACTGAGGCCTCAACTCACCTCCACGCTCTACGCAACAATTGTTTCTGTAGGAATCTTTTATTTATGGCAGCATCGAGTTGCGCTTGTGTGTGTGGGCAGTAAGCGACGGCGCCCGTGTTTTACCTGTGCCAACACCGCGGCGATCTAATTTCGACCGTGTGCTATTGTTATTAGAGTGCTTTTTGGGTTGGTAGCGTTAGGTACAGAAATGCTCTACCGATAATAAGTCAACGCTCGAACTCGCCTGTTTGACAGGATTCCAACCGCGTCTGTCCCTGTTTGTTTATTGTAATCGGTTTGACAATGAGCTTAAGGTGCGGTTTCGAGTGATCTCGGGGCTCGCGCTCTCCTGTGATTGTTCTCTCCGCTACTCGCTGTGTTTGTGTTCGTATGATACGTCATTGTGTACCGGCTTACTGTAGATTCGCCTCTTAGCATCCATAATTGCTCGGCGACTGAGCGACTTTTAAAGCTCTTTGTTGATTGGTTTCGCGTTGATTTATTTAATTTATTTGGTATGAACTGACTCGGTATGAATTATCAAATAATATTAGATACCTTGTTAATGTAAAAAATATTAAATACTTTTTTTGTTTTACAATATTACCTTGCACATTATTTAAATTAATGATGCATAATTTTTCTTTTTCATAAAAAATTATGACCTTTTCATATAAAATTATTATATAATTAGCATATAATAAAAATGGCGTTATGTCGACGATACATACTTAAAGTGCTGAAAAGAGAAAAAACGCATTCAATATTGAATACAGAATTTGGGAGGTTTATTAATTTGGTGCCGCTACAAAAACCGATGACGGCTCGCCGACAATTCGTGTAGATAACGGAAGGTCAATGAGGAGACGTCAGAGACGTCAGACGATTGTCGGGTGGCAGTTGGATGCGGTGGAGGGACGAGGAAGGAGTGTTGGAGGGGGGAAGCGGTGCGAGTGAGAGGGGAACACGCAGCGTCTCTATCGCACGCGCCCGTCCGACCTCTTTGCAAGTGCGGCCTGCAAGGTCGGCCGCCTTAATTAATAAACTCAACGTAAAGTATTTGAGCCGATCGGAGACTACTACAATCTCACTCAGCCTTTGTCTAGCTATTGACCCGCGCCGAAGGCTTTTTCTCGCTGTTGAGCGCCGATACACAAATATGGTGGATGCGTTACTATAATTGCCTGCGTGAGAGCGCGTGTCAGATCGTGCGTTATACGTTGATCTAAGCCAATCGGTGCGAATGCGCCTCGAGTGTCCGTGCACATTAAAAACTTAATATTTTTCATATAAAATTTTCTAAATATAGTATGAAAACCGGTTTCCACTTATTTTGATTGCGGATAAATATGTAGATTTTGTCGACGAATTGTATGTATAAATAGCATAATTATTTAATTATATTTGTGTTTACCTACATACTAATATAATAATATTAATAGAAAACTACTTCGGGTATAAACTGAAAATTACAAACCATATAATTGTACAGACATGACAATGGTCTTTTATGTGTGTATGCAATACTGTATTTTATAATATTTGATTTCAAGTAATTGCTGAAAATATAATCTACAATCTATTAAAGGGATCTGTTCTAAATATATATATATAAATAATATCTTAACAATTATTCGATTTAAAAAATACATCATAGCTATACTATGTAGGGAGATTTTATAAAAACGGTTATATTATATGAAACAATATTCTTTAAATAGATGAAAATGTAGATATGTAAACTTAAAATGAATTTAGAACAGCCAAAAGAAATTAGAACCATAGCCGGTGGATATTTTTGGTCTTTGCCTATGGATATTTTGAACTAGGAGAAATAGGCGCGATAAAATGTATGTAGGTATAATGTTTAAATAGTGTATACATTACAGATGTCCAGATCTCCAGACTCAGAAGAAGCTACATAAGTGACGAGGACGTCGTGCCTGTTATGTTATGCGGAAGTATCATTGAGGTCGATTTTTAAGACGTGACAAAGCTGAAAAAGAAATATTACTTTTATAACTTAGTCAAAAGCTCTAGGTCAAATGCTCATATGTAATCGATATTAGTTAGAGCTGCAATCCTATTCAAATATTGATTATGTTCGTACGTATATCTGGGCAGCAGTGTCCACAGTCTTGGAAGCTGGATGCCACCTGTTTACTACCAAATAGACAAAAAAAATTCCATTCATTTGTAAGATTTTCAAGTTGCATTTTAAAATTGTGCTCTAAATTTTATTTTAGTAAATAAACGTAGCACATATGTTCTTTATCTCATTAATATTTAAATCGAATTTGAAAAAATAAGCGATTAATTTGACACCGGGCTATTTATTATACTCGCTAGATATTTTTATCATTATATGTATAGTACGTAACCCTTTGTAATCATTAGTCGTATGCAAACAACGCAACATTTTAACAATTGTTAAAAAGTCTCGATATAAAAAAAAAACTTTAAAAGTCACAGCACATTTTAGACCGTAGCATTCATATTCATATACAGTCACACATCTTTCATCCAATGCACGTTTTTCTGCTCTGTGCCCGATGTAACTAACACGGTTCCTTAACAAAACAACTTCCACGGATTGATTGAGATGCAAAATTGATGCAGCACAGTCGTGGGTGGTGATCCTTAATCAGTGGGGTGTCACATCAAGAAAAGGTGTACTGACCATCATTCATAATAACGTACCGTATAAGAAAAATTGTTTTGCCTCATAACATGTTTTGCCGCAAATTTTTCACTTGACAGCAGGCCGTCATCGTCACCTTAACACCTGCAGTGAGGGTAATATTAGTCGACCTTGGCAATACCTGCTCTTGCAACCATCTTTTTTAACCGGATCGGAAGTCAATGTTATATGACTTCATCTATAAGTCGCGTGGTCAAGTCTAATCCTTAATTATTTAAATATTTAGACATATTAGACTTTGGATGTTGAGTTTATGACGACAAGAGTGACTTTGTGGAGTATATTTTGTACAAAAGCGGTGTTTATTTGTTTTGCAATTAAACATACTGTATGAAATTATATTCGGTTACTATTGTGCTATTATATTACCATATGAAGTATACTAGAGTAGGTAAAGTTGAAATATTTGTAGGTAGCAATATTTTTGACGGTACGTAATCATTAACACTTGCAAATTATGCAATAGCTAAAAATTTCCACTATGAAATCCTTTTATTTATTTTTTCAGTGTGTTATAGGTACAGACGTCAAGAAAGCAAACGCATGCGCTTAAATATCATACGGTAATTACGATTTTTAAACATTCATACAGAGATTTCATACTTGCCACATACCAGTTGTTAATAGCGTGGAAATGGACATCTTAATAATAAGTTTCATTAGGCAAGGAACGTTTCATTTAGCTAATTATTGCTTTTCAAGAATTGTTATCCTGCTATGATAAATATGACTCTAATATCGTAAATTCGTAAAGTAAGTTCTCAAAATATCATCCTGTCAATATTACGAGCATCCTGTTTCCATTTCTCGTTTTGATTGCAGCTTGTACACTGTCAAGTTATCCTACTTTTCCGCATGAATATTCATAAATAATGTCTTACTCGAAGACGAATAACAAGCGACACATTTTTCACAATACGCCAATGACGTTCGCAATGTTTTTTAATTAATTGCGCAACGAGAATTGACGCAAATCGCTCACGTTTATAAGAATACCTGTGTTCGTTATACGTAAGGTGTTGTTCGATGTACATTGCTCATTTTATGGGGATCGAGTGATAAAACAGATGTATGTAAGTACGTCTAATACTGGCTTGCTTATGGAATTGCTATAAATAGCGGTTTTTGAAATAACTGGAATGACGCCGAGCTGCGGCGGGCGCGCGACTGCCCGCGTACGCTTCGCCTAGACTGTTTACCTACACTACACACACTACATTTACATACACACAAATACTACATCATTTATTCCGCGTTGTATATGTATATTAACGTATTATAACGTTGGCAACAAAAAAGTCATCTCCTTGTTAATCGCCTTTGTTATCGCTCAATTATATTTTATGTCGTTGATACGCTTATACCTAATTGAGGACTTGGAAATTTAAATAATTTAAATTTTAATTATTTTACAGAAAAATAGTGACATTCGAAATGCAATTTCGGAATTTTTCACAAATTATATAATCATTATGACGTGACACTTAATACAAGTAATTGGGAATTAAATAAAAGAGAAACACAAACTAGATTTCATTTTATATTCACAGTGTTATCAACGGTTGTTTATTTCGAAATATAATTTGGATAATGACACCTACATACATGCATGTTTAAAACGGTACGTTATTTTAACGGAGAACGGTATGTCTATACAGGCATAATCTTTGTGTATACTTACTTCGGCGCGGCTCACATTGTTACTCGCTTATGTAAGTTGGAGCGTCTTCCACTTTCGAATCAAGTTTATTGACACGGCAAGCTCGACAAATGCCTGCCCGCTTCACAGTTACATCGGAGTCGGTGCTGCTTTGATTATACGTAATGCTGGCTATACGTAAACCATTTCTGTACGTCCACATGGAGTGAAACAAAAAACCGCGGGCTACTTTTAGCAGCTTTGTGCTCCTTTCGAGCAAATATTTGAGGTATGTACTTAAAGATGAACTGCGGCAGTGGTACAACAAAACTTAATAAAATTCAAGGAGTTCTATACACTGATACTTCAATAAGGATATTTGTATACAGATGTATACAACAATGCAAAACATTTGCATACCGCGGGCGGTGAGTATAGGACAAACCCGCGATTTTACTCCACAGTATTCACAAGCGGGTCCGAGCAATGCAAGGATTAAGCCAAGTGAAACGAACTTCAATCACACTAATACTAACGCAGTCAACGAGTTTTGCGTAATTAGACGTATCTGTTTACGCGTGGAGCTGAACACGTGATCATATATTTAAACAGTATTTGCGTTTGAATTTACATTTATTTTTGTTCTATTTAACTTACTACTCTAAATAAGAATAAGAGGAGTGCCTACCCTTTCGGGAATTACAGGCGTGATGTTGCGTTGCGTTAAATAATAGTAAATATGAAATTAAATTAGTTAAAATAAATGTAAAGAGGAATTAAATTGTAATTGAATTTTGAACTTTTGAACTTTGATCTAAATATTGATTGTATTATATAAATAAAAACAGCTGCAACAATTTACACACAAGACAAAAAACTAGCTGTAAAATTGAAAATTTGAATAGAGCCATCACTCTATACTAAGTAAACAGATCGCAATAAATAATCCAATTATAATTAATACGTGTGTTTAAGTTGAGGCTGAGTTTTATGGTAATTTTATGTACGGATGGCTGAATAGTTCGCGAGATTAAGTCAAACTGATGCGATTGAGTTTTTAATGGTAATATATAATAGTGTAATCAGTCGCTGGTACAATCGCAGTCGGTGCTAAGAGGTCGCTAATCACAGCTTAAATTGCTAAGCCCCTTTCGTCAAGTTCCCTGAGCCACTTAAACCGGTGGCTGTATGCTGTGAACGCATTCGTAACGCCCGAGAAATGTTCATTGATACGTTCCATTTAATTTATTCTGCAAAATTAATCCTGTATTGTAAATCTATAATCATACTTGTATGTTATTAAATTTCTTTAGTGGAACGCGTTAATCTAACTTAAGAACTTAGTTCATGTTAATAATATCTTTACTTTTTTGGTACAGATCGGTTTGATTTTATACTATTTTGGTTTTAATTTGATTTTATTGTAGTTTTCTTATGTTCGTGGAAGTGTATAACTCGCTTAAGCTTGTATATAAAAAAAACGTAACATCACACCTGTAATCCCCGAAGAAGTAGGCAGCTTATATTAACTTGTAATTAATTTGTATTTATATTATTATATTAACTTGTATTTACTTGACAAATTCTTGTATTATAAGTGTATATTAATTCAAAGTGGATCTCAGCATTTTCTTAATATTATTAACAATTGTTAAATTTGTTTCTTGCATTTCAGAAAATTATTTTGTGTCAATAAAGTGCGAAGTCAATAAAGTGCATAATGAAAAATAAAGATATTATATAAATTCAGTATTAAGGACTATTAATTATTATTAACCTCTGTGATTTTTTGTGTCATCTCCGTGATACGTTTGATGTACAACCCATATTGTACCATATTAATTGAACATTGAAAAGTTATGGTATTACAAATGCATGTTCGTGAACGAATTCGGCCGTTAGAGGCGGCACCGCGAAACACATAAATAAATTTGGCTTAGAGTGTTTGACAAGCGGGACGCAAAGTATCTTTATAAAGTAACGTAAAGTTAATAAATATAACCGAGTGACAATGTTGAGAAATTCGAAATATATAAATCATTATAATTTCATAATGGCTTAGATCATATATTATTTTCATGTTTAGTTGTATATATATTTTTAAATAACAGTGACAATAGATGTAGAAACATTATTGAGAAATATATTTGTAATAAAAATATTCCTTGTATAGATTAAGAAAGCAATTAGAAGATGGTATTAGATGCAGTAGAATGAAAGGAAAGCAAAGAAATGATTTTCATCATCTCCACTATCATCATCATCTTTTATATTTATGCTGTTAGATATGAGCCCCTGTTTAAGGGCAACTATTACGACTACATTAAGTCAAAATGTTGCTGCTAAGACTCGGTAGCATCTTCAGGGACGATGTCTCTACTGCCGAATTCAGGTAACACGGTTTTAACATTTTACAATATTAAAATACAATTCTTGCGAATAATAATTAACATTTAAGGATACATACTCTTAATTTAAAATTTAAATCCTCAGCGCGTACATGTCTAATAAATAACGTAAACGTGAATTACATACAAAACCTGTGAGCAATAAAAATGTAGAGACGATGCTAAATGAAGAACTCTACATTGGCTGTCTTACTCGCGGAGGTTCGACGAGTCGTAATATTGAAAGAGACGGTAAACGACATTCCGATTGTATTTTGTTTTACTGGTTACTAACTTTTCGAATAAATAGTTTATAAATGTAAGTTTAGTTGGATAATAACACACAAAAAAGTTCGTTTCGGTTTTTACGTCCTCTGATTGTGTAACATTTATATTTAGTCAGG
>DWEC01001720.1:0-12821 GCA_018245735.1 Microceris miodesmiata | reverse complement strand
ATATAATGAGAGTTATAATACTAGATACAAAGCAATATTCTTTAGGAAGCATAATTATATATGCCATCTTCTAATATCTGAGTATTTTGTAATAACAATTTGTACTAATAAATAAAATATTAATAAAATATTTTGGGAAATATCGCCGTCTCAACCACGATTAGACAGCCTATGCTATTATAACCAAAATGCAAACAAACATTTTCATGTCCATACAAATATTTTCATATTTCTAAACTTCGAAACAACAAAAACTCATCACACCTGTTTTGTTTCAAATGGAAATCGAACCTGCAACCCTCAACAATTCAATCACTAAACACTCGAACGACCATCCACACGTAAATATAGCTGACAGCTCCCTCGCCAGTAATGAGTCAAAGGGGTCCCAGGGGAAAGTTTTTTAATCTCAACCGGGCTTGTCAGACCAATACATCTACCTAAGCCGAACGTACTAAATATTTTTATCGGCGCTCGAATAAATCAGCGATAGGAATAAAGGGTGGGTTTGCCGTAATCGGGGTGCGTTTTATCGGAAAATATATATACATGAAATAAACACACAAACTAATAAACGTATATAATAAGCCTTTGAGAAAGAAACGAGTAATATACGATCAATGTGTTTCTGGGAATAAACTCATGAAATACGCACGTCTAACATATAATATACTACATGTGCCTGCGACTTCGCATGGGAGTCAAAACTTTTTCTAATATTAAAGTAGTCTTGTTACCCTATCACATCAGCTATCTGCCAGTGAAAATAACGTCAAAATCGGTCCAGCCGTTCCAGAGATTAGCCGGGCCAAACAGACATACAGCCTAACAGACAGACAAAAATTTAAAAAATGTTATTTTGGTATATGTACCGTGTATAAACACATATGCATTCAGTAAAAAGCGTTTATTTTACTATTACAAACAGTCAAATTATATTTATTTGTATAGATAAAATAGGTTATGTTTTTATTGTACAGATAAAATAGGTTATTGACAGGTCAACGTAACATCACACTGTAATCTCCGAAGGGGTAAGCAGAGGAGTGTAATACATTCCCAGCTTTCAATAGTTAGGTTTACGTCCCATGGAATAGGTGGCGAGCCTGTTGCCATACACCGGGCACCGTTCCAGACCCGGATCAAAACTAGAAAATCTAAATTATACCAATCCAATAGTATCTAGCCCGGGATTTGAAGCTAGAACGTCTCGTTTGGCAGTCGCGCTTGCAACCACTCGAGCCACGGGGCTAAACTAGAAGGCTATACTAAAATCCGTATACTGGATAAAACATGCCTACGTCAATATAGACTGTTAATGCAGTGTAACAAAACATCGGTAGAGTTGATTTTGCTGAACCAAAGCACCTTACTCTGTATTTTTAGGGGCGGCTAGCTTCAATTTTCTACCGTTTCCAACCCTAACACAATCCCACATTCATATAACTGAAGGCTTCTTTAACAAACATTTTAGTAATACCAAAAATACGTACGTTTTTGCATATATTACAACTGTATAAACTATAATAATAAAACATTATTCGGACGAAATAGGTACCAAGTGACTTGTAAAGAACTAGTATGTTGTATGGAAATGGAATTTTCAGAGTGAATTTATTAAATTTGTGAATTAAACACGTTATGTTTTCCAACCACATGTCTAGTTAAGTTTGCACCTGCATCACTTTAGTGTTAAAGTGCATCGCACACTGAGATACTCGACTGCGGGACATACTGTTTATTTTTATATATGATTTCATCTATTATTAGATAAAAATATCGTGTCTCACAGATAGCCATAAGCCTACATGATTCGGTTGATTTCCACATAGTGATAACTACAACATTATTTAATACAGCCTTGCACTAACAAAGCTTTAGATTAGTAGCTCGAAAAACTACTGAAAAAACGTATTATACTCGTAATGTCAGCAATATCTAAAGTGGTAGGCAGAGTAGTGTAGTTAGCTATAATTTAGTACATTTGTATAATTAATTTATAAATTTGATTACAACAAAGCATTTAATCATTGTCATTTGGACTTACTCTTAACTGTCAGTTAAAGTTAGTTATGCAAGGCACGTGTCTATGATTAACCGTTACTTAACCAATGCTTTCGATAATTTTATACCATTAATCACTCTATTTTGCATATTGTACACTTGTTTTTCTAGTACTAAATAAATTATAGCAGAGGCAAAATAATTATTAAGTAAACTACTTATATTTAACTCACCATCTATTCCATTATGGGACCTAAACGTAACTGGTAAAATGTGGGAATGTACCATACTCCTCTGCCTACCCCTTCGAAGATTACAGGTGTGATGTTACGTTTTTAACCCGTTATATTTATTTGTGACCTAAAATGTTTATGTAACTGAACATTTGCTGTGCGATTAAACTGTTCAATGTGGGATGACCTTTACACTAGCTGTACTAACAAGTCAGATGTTACCAAATTTTATATTTTGACTTACGAAAGTGTTACTTATATTTATAGAAATCATGATTTATATTTATTGAATCGATATAAAAATACCTATTGAAAGAAAACCATTAAATAAAATTCCATTTTATTTATTACTATGTTAATTGATATTAATAAATGCTCAATTATTACCTTCAATCAGCGCCATCGTACTACAGACACACTTTTCATATGTATAGTATTAAACGATTTAATAGCTATTTACTGGGTGAATGACTTGTGAATGGCGAATGAGTTGAAGATGAAGTTGAACGACCCATAAATCTTATATCTGTGACCGCCACTTCGTTCACGTGGAAGCGTATGTATTTCTCATTAAATAATCATCAGAAACCGCAGAACGGGAGAAGTAAGCCGATGTTCACGCTGACAGGATTCGTTGAAGGTCAGGGGAAGGAGACAACATTACACGTAGAGTCATAACCTTTCCATTTGTAATCTGGTCTTAGAAGGGTGTTTTCGTAAGCCTGGACATCTCATAACGAATACAGTCCAAATGCTGACCAAGCGTTAGAAAAGGCCAAGAATACCAGTAAGAACTAGTGAGTATTTTGACTCTCCTGACGAATTCCATATACCTACAACCAATGGTATTCAAGACTATTACAAATGTTTGCTGGAAATCATTTCCGAGAATAATAAATAAAAATTACTGACAGTTTTTACTGAAATGAGAGCTTATGTTAATGATGTAACATCACGCCTGTAATACCCGAAGGGGTAGGTAGAGGAGTGTAGTACATCCCCATGTTTCACCAGTTACGTTAAAGTCCCACAATGGAATACGTGGTGAGCCTATTGCCATACACCGGGCACAAAAATATTTTTAATGATGTATATATTTTAATTAATTTAATGTTATGTTACAAGCAGTAGATAAGCAGTGATAGGCAAGTGGTTAGGAATTCAGCCCTTCACTCCGGGGGTGCTGGGTTCAAATCTATGGCGCGCACCTCGTTACACAAGCGTTTTAAATTTAAATATTACATTTTAATAGAATTTATATAAAAAAAAATTCTAGGGTATGCGAAGTCTGCCTGCTCGCACTTGGCCAGCATGACCCATTCTCCAATAGTGGATTGATAAATGGGTCGATTATTATTTTAGAATTAAAATAAAAATAATTACAGGCGCGGAAAATTGTACTTCGTCAATTTTGATTTTGTCAAATGCTCGTCATCGCGACAATAGTCAGAGGGCGGGTCTCGGCTTGTTACTTCGATTTTCCATTGTCGGTAACCAACCCTCGGCTCGGCCCGAATTCACTCCGATTGTTTTCCCACGTTTTATTAGTATAATTCCAAGCAGTTAGACCAACTGAAAAATCGTTTCCATTGAAAGTATTCGGAGCGGGACCGTCCAACAAAAGCCGACGAAACAAAGGGCCCCAGACCACTGCGATGGGAACTGGTTGGATCGCTGGCGGTTTTCTTCGAGCGATGATAGCATTGGCTATTTTCATATATATAAAGCAAAACTTAACACCGCGCCTGTAATCCCCGAAGCGGTAGGCAAAGTATAGTACACTCCCATTTTATATATAGTGACAGTTAATTTAAAAAAGACATACAGTGGTTGTTTCTCAAAGTATAACTGTATGAGAAGGACGTGTATTATCAATGTTAATTTCCATTTAAAATAATAAAATAGATTATTTTATTTTATTTTACTGATCTTTCTGATTTTTATAATTATCTTTAGTTTTTATGTGGTAAAAAATAATATATGTTTCCCAAATTGAAAAAAAAAGATTACTACTGTTTACAAACACTATTCCAATATGTGAATTTAAAACAATTCCTAAACACTATTACACTGCATTAATACATAAAAATATTTTATATGTTTAAGTTTATTTATAAATGTATCTAAAATATTATGTATTGAATACGACTATATGTTCCACTAGGTATTGTCACAATTCGACGCAACTTTATGCGCCCTGTATATTACGATTGATAAAAAAACATATAATTGTATTGGATGGTTGAAACATGGTCTGGATGGATTGGATGAACCGGACGGATTGGATGGTTAGTCTGATAGCTTATCGTTCTACGTCCGCGATTATACAAGTACGAAGCGACCTCGGATCTCAGCTTTACCTTTTTTATTGTTGCCTAACCTTTTCCCGTTGATCCACTCCCGCTTAATAACCTTTTTGCAATGTGGCACATAAAGAGGAATTTAACAGACGCCATTATCTTGAAAGGACTTCGCTTTGAAGATGTGAGATACTTTCGCGGTATTAAACAGGTTTTATGAGGTGACAATCACGATAGCGGAATGCATGTACATGAATTATGATAATTAAGGTAAGTATATATTGTTAAATCAGTTACGACAAAAAATCGATAATATTTTAGTAGTTAGCGATATTATCGCAAACAATGCGAGAGTTAAGGGCGTACAGTGCTAGCTACTATATGGAACCTCAACTGGAATGTGAATAGAAAATTTGATTCCGTCTGTTTTGACTTGACTAGTCTGTTAGTTCTGTATTTTATAAACCTCTCTGTCAGTGGAAGGTTGTGGGTTCGATTCTCACTTAGGATAATTAGCACTGATGGACCAATGTAAGACAAATACTTATAGTGGATCTGGCTGTACAATTTATCAATATTAGTATTACCATAGTAAAGGCTCCGGTTTGTTGCAGATGATTGAGTGTAAGTCGAATAATATTTTAGTGTAACTGCTAAATTCTTTACACTTACGTGTATCTAAATAATCTATTATTTCCTTCACAAATTTTTTGTAGAGGTTTGCGCCATGGAATTAAACCTAGCATCCCCGGAGTGAGAAGCTGACTTTTTAACCACTAGGCTATCACTACTTTCAGAGGTGCATATATTATACATATATATTTTCACAACGACTTTCCTTTATTTTACACATATAACTCCTCCACAATGATTCCCAATGATCAAAACATAAGGACAATTATAATCATAACTGATACTAAATTAACGTCTATAAACAAAACATAAAAAAGACAACCAAAGAAATTTTGTGCATCATAAAAATGTTTTGAAATTCAAATAGTAGAAAATTCTACCAACTATTACAGTAACATCAAATGTAGGGTTAACCGATGCCTAAAAATATAAAGTCTTCGATGTTCCTAAGCTAAAAGATGTAGCGCGAATACGTCGGCTAGTGTGATAAGCAATATAACATCGAGCCAAAAGTCCCGCAGTCAAACGCTTAGCGCTGAACAAAACGGCAACACCGCAAAGAGGATTCGTCGCTGACGGCCATAAAAACAAAGTAAACCACGTTACTGAACCAACGAATGTTCCAGCATTAGTATCTGAAATTTACGTCTCACTTTATGGGGCACTCGAATTTCAATGAAATGGCTGGCGAGGCTTCTCTGCGGGCGTTTCCTTGGTAACGGTGCTGTATAACCACTTAAGAGTAACGAATAGAATTTCAAGTTTCATATGTAGGGAGTCATGGAGTTTGTAAACAACCTCCGATAAAGCTGACTCAAGCAGATCACACAAGCACTGGACAAAATTATGCAAATTAATTGCCTCGCTTGTCAAACATGCCAGTCTCGTGAGATTTACTTGGACGTGAAGATACACCACCGATATTTGAACAGGCTTTGAATTTACGCCCCCAGTCGTATCACATTCACATCAGCGTCGAGAAATACATGACACCACCTGAAATACATGATACAGATCTTATAACTCATTAGGTCGTCTATGAATAGTTTGGTAATCTGTAAACAATTTCCAGAGTCTAGAACCCCACTATGCCTACAATACGATAATTAACCCTTATTAAATTTCATAAATTCAAGTGGTCATCTTTTAATGTCTCTCTGGCGATGAGACAGGTCGGTAATAAACGGATTCACGAAAATCCTTCCAGTTAGACTACACGGTCCATTGCCGACCTTTTTCCTACCATCTTCGGGCGATGTGATAATATTTGGGGCTATATTTCACCCGGGACACTCAGCCAACTTTTAGACCGTTAATTCACAAGCGGGAATAAATATTTGGGGACAACAATATTTCTACTTTTGCGCTTTATATTTTTACAGTTCATCCCGAAAAAGGAAAAAAATTGTTCCATTTACGTAATGATATATTTTTGCAACAAATTCATAATGTTATGTCCTAGGCAGAATATATTTAAGGCTATATAGCAATATCATAAGCCTATAAAATAAAAAGAATGTCGAAAACAAAATCATCTAGCGTTTAAAATTGACATACAGGCGTTTAAAATCCACGTATGTATTACAACTACTCATCCATCAACTAGCCTAAATTGCTGTCCAAAAATAGAAAACGCTTAGACAGTCTCAATGAATAAAATGAGGAAAATATCACGCTTTTTAAGTAAGAAAAATGCAAATGTTTTATTACATTTTCCTGCAAATATTCACAGGGTCGTTAATATTAAGGTTGTTATTAAAAGGCGAAATGAATTAAAGGATGATAAATATCTTTCGAAAAGAGTAAATAAAATGAATCTAAATAATAATAACCAAGATATTTTACCCAAATCGAAACCAGTACCAGAACTCGATTAATGTTCTAGGTCTAACGTTTGGACACTTGAGAAAATATGTCCAAGATCAGTCTATATTTCCAAAGGTCTCAGGTCAGTTAGACAGGAAACCAAATTCCGCTGCACCAGAGTGATGGAATATTGTTAAGATTTTAACTAGTTTAGACAGTGGATCGTGGCCAGTCGTAATAGGACACGTATAACAGAATCTATCTCAGCACGGGTTAAACCCAAATTGGATTGGAATCCTTCAATACATATAAATATATTCTACCACTATCCAGGATCGAAGACACTGTTAACCCGCCTTAATATTGAGGATATGTGAATTGGACATATTGCTGTTCAGTTTTGAGGACAATAGAACAGAGAATCAAAGCACTGTCCGACAATTTTGAAAATTCGCAGACTACCCACAGGCTTTTAACAGTACTCCATAATAACCAGTACCAAGTGCTGACGAATAACGTTCTCTCTAAAGCCCGGAAATATTTTTATAGAAACATAATATCGGAAAATTGTGGAATGATAAATCTTCTTCCGCAAGGTAAACAGCGGCCGGATTTATGAGAATCGGCGCATCTTGATAAATAAGATATTTTATGACCTTCCTTAATATTTCTTTGAGAGACTTCGTCTAAAAATACGGATATTTTATAACTGTTTTAGTATATATTTCTCGGGTTTATGAAGTTATATAATTTAAAGACGTTGCAGTAATAAGTGAGCGGAAGAGATTGTAATAGTTTAATGACGTAAATTAATATGATCTTATGGGCAACACACAAATATCACACACACAGACTATCAGCCTGTCATCATCCACTGCTGGACACAGGCCTCTCCAATACCACGCCACTGAGCTCGATCTTCTGCTCTTCGCATCCGTCCACTACCAACCACTTTGAGTATATCGTCGCTCCACCTGGCTGGAGGACGTTTGCCAAATATCACGTGTTATATTTTGCACTGCCAATAGCAACCTCTTGGTAGAAAGTATCGTTTCTTTATTAATGTTTCTGCGATTGAATTTACACACTTGAGTATGTTTGATTTGTAACTTAAAGTATTCATGCCTATTCTTAAGTACTACTTAAGTACTAGTAAGCTTACTTTGTTGGATATGTCTAAAACGAGTACCTCAGAAGGCTAATTACATATCAATCGCAAACTTTTTCGACGTTTTCTTAATAGAAACGCCAACATCACCTAGAACTTTTCATGTTCCTGGAAAAAGGTTGCCGAAATTAGGGAAACACGAAGAAAATTATCATACATGAGTATTCTTTGGAACTTTAAGAAAGATGGACGAGACCGGGAAGCTTTCTACTATAGTTGATGATAGTGTCAGAAAAAACATTAACTTTAATTCCGATTCTCATTAATAATCAAATGTATTCCTAAAAATTCCCATTTTCTTACAGAAATAATCATTGTCTCGTCATTTGTAAGAATTAATAAGTGAATTTTGGAAAGAAAGACGTACATTATGATCCGTCCATATTTACATAAAAATTAACTTCACTGAGGCGAAGACAAAAACATTCCGCCTCCAATTCCTTCTCCATGGAAACGTCACAATTTAAGTTTAAATTGGGAAAGTTCGGAGAGGTGTTTTTTTTTTATTTCTCAGATTGATATTTTTATTATTTCTCCTAAAGGTCTTGATTCATGGCAAGCGGTTAACGAGTGAATGTTAAAGAGATATATTATAAGGGATCGGGTTCGAGTACATGGTTGTTAACGTATTAAATATTACTTTTCATTACATTTTTGACCATGAGATCAACTACGAGTGATAAGTATTTCCAGATGGCAATTTCTTATAATAGATTCTTCTCAGCAGTATGAAAATTTAAAATGGGCACTGAAATGCAAGAATTTTCTATAAGTGAAGAGTTTAAGAAATTAGTAGATAGTCGTGACTGTCATCGAGAACATAATGTTTCGAGCTACTAATTTATAATCCACTGAAATATACAAATAACAAATTAAAGATCTTGTCAAAGAAAAAAAATGGTTTACGAAAACTGTGAAAAAGGCCAATAATTGAAATATTAACAGAAACATTTGATGTTAAAATTCATTCTAAAATTATCATGTGCCTACACTTTTTGCAACAATCAGTCATCGCATTAGAACAAGCGGTATAAATAAAACAAACATTTATTTTTAAAGTTTCAATTGCAATTATTGTTAAGTGTTTGAAAGATACTTAAGACTTTGGGTATTAAAAAGACAGAAATCTACTCATTACAAACGCCTGCAATTCGTTGCCTCCCGAACAAGCTGGCTTTAGAAAAGACTACAGTACCATACATATGCTGCGGACATCCATCGAGACCTAGATGGTGCTAGTCTCTTTAGCGATGCTAGACTGACTGTCGGTACATCGGTAATAATGTTTGCAATTATCTGCGGTTAAAGAAATGGATAAAAGGCTGCTAGTTGTTAAAGGTTCTACTGGGTGATGTTCAAATAATTCTCAGCGCGAATACCATTTCTGATTTTCATTTCGCCTTCAAAACGGACGATGCGCAATACGTCATTGAAATTTTAAGAGTTCACATAATATCCCCTACTTGTGATTTTAACTATAGGATTGGTTAAGGGAAAATTAAGACTAATCCATGTCATTGTAATCGTAACAATATCTCATCATAGTCAGCATTACCAACTCTTATTATTCGGCATTTATACTCACATCTCCTGATAAAATTTGAAATGTTTAGTTCACAGTCTTTTGTTGCGTTAACAATGCAAAATATATATCTAAGGAAGTGTCAAAAAGAGAAAAGCTCAAAAAATTTAAAATGGATATTAATAAAAATAAATTTAATCTGCGCCGGCAGCAAACAAGTTCAGTTTCATGTAGGTTTCATTCCGTCACTTCGGGTACCAACAATAGAATATTTTAAGAAACACCGTAAATAAAAGCAAATACTTTGTTCCTAGAAAGACTGCGTCATTATCTTTTAAAAGATAAAATTTTTAGTACGCAATGTATATATACTTTTTATGATTTATCATGATATATCAGGTCATATAGGTATATAAGGTCAGGTCATATAGGTAATAAATCAACCACAATGATCCAGGGCTTTGTTATTTCCAACCCCTATAAATAATAATAATATCAGAATTAAATCTAGAGCTTATTAAGGAGTCGCTTTGGCGGAAAATAGAAAAATATTTTTTTTAATTCCAAGGAAGCTCCGATTGCGAATATTAAAATTTTAATGATGGTAAATATTAGCCATGAAATGTAACTTTTGTATTCAAATCATAAGAAAGAAATGCTGTGTCGAATAGTCCCATTAGTGGCCACAAAGGAATAGATGTTAATAAAAACTCAGTTTACTTTTAAAACAAATTTGTGGGCGCAGTGAACAAGTTGGGTTTCATGCCGGCTGTATTCGAAAGATTTTAGTATCGACAATATAATATTTCAAAGGCATTTGTAAAGACAGAGCAAAGAAAGTATTTTGAAAAACGATAATGCTTTGGTTCTATGGTTTTTTTGAGCGTTGCGTTCAAAGACTAAACTCACCATCAGTATAATGTTCCAAACATAAAAATCAATTCAATTATATATAAATTCAATTACTCTTAAAATGACAAGAAATGTAGTAAAAATATTACATGAATTTTATTGCAGAAACACTCGACAACGGCATTGTAGTACTGTTTATCTAGAAACAAACAATTGAAGCTTGCGTAGAAAAAATTACGGAATACTCACCTGGGTACAAATCTGAGAGTATTATTTTGTTATTTATAACAAGCTTTAGTTTTCTGTAACGACAAAAATGATATTAAAAACACAGATACTGGAGTACTCAATAACAAACGCGCAAATTAAAAGCTTCAAAATGGAATTTTGTGTCCTATAGTTTTAATACAAGAAGTTCTGTTTTGAGCAATCGTGAGATTTCTGGAGCAAGTATCTGAATGTTAGTTGCAGATAATTCCTTGTCCATTGTATTTCTATGAAATAATAAAATAAACTTGTTTGAAAACGTGGTTGATGATACTGGCATAAGATATATTTACATTGCCGCTCTACTGCGCGGAGTTACGATTTCCGCTCAGAACACTTGTATTGCTAATCTATTCCGTGTGTTTGTTTGCTTATATGTTCATGGATTCCAAGATGTATCTGTACTTCAATCAATCATTGAACTCTAAATTGGTATGTTGTGTGTTTTAGTGATTAGAACGCAAGTATTATTTTGCATCTGAGGATATCCAAAATGTATGATTGAACCCGAAAATCAGGCTTTAAAATTTAATCAAGCATGTGAACTATGCTATTTTTAATTCTGTAAAAACTAAGATTTTCCTACATTTTATAATGCTGAAACTCTAGTCCCCGGAGAGTCTTGGAGCTTAATCCATTGAGCTACACCCCATATCAACTGTTCAGCGCGTCTTGCGATGCATGAAGCATTGTCGTAGTAATAGAGGCTATGCGAAAAGTTTTAACATGTTTAAAATTATTGAATAAATTGATGTTCATTTAACTCTCTTTTTCTTAGTCAATGGCATTCACGGAAAAGAACAGTATATAAATGGTTTTTTAAGGTGCAACAGAAATGAAGCTAAATTTAACATATCAATAGGCTTAGTTTCTGCAAGCATGGATAAATGGGCGAAGAAATGATAATTAGAAAATATATATATAGATTAAATGTTGTGAATCACTGTAAACGTACCTTTCAAAAGCCTTTATAAAATATTAAGATAATTTATATCGTAAAACTGCTGGATACTTAAGTCCCAGTACCGGAAGGAGTGGTGCCGATTAGAGGAGGCCTATGTCCAGCAGTGGACATCTAGAGCCTGACGATGATGTAAAACGAAAATCAAGAATGATGTTCTACTGGGCACGTGCAATGTTAGCTTAGTGTTCGAAGGCGAAACCAGAATGAAGTTACAGCTAGCCGGCAGTAATTCCAGTAGTCTGTATTGTATAATAATGACTTCAAATATCTGTCACAGTCACATTTACATCACTAGCATTAATCGCTTCGACTTTCACGAAGCGATGTCAACTTCTATAAAATACCATTATTACTTTGATTAATAACAGTGACTAGAAATGCTTTATTTCAGTAGAAATTCACCCCCACTCACAGTTTCAACGCGTAAATTGTTCCCATGTGCGATTTGAGTACGAAATGGGTTTCCTATGAAAAATTTTCAATGAATTTTAAACGAATATCGTATGTAACGTACTTTTAACAACTTGTTACAGTGCAGGGGAATGGACGATAAACGATAAATTATTTTATCGCTTATTGATAAGATTTTTTTTCTTTTTGGCAATAGGCTCACCACTTATTCCATGGGACTTAAACGTAACTGGTGAAACGTGGGAGTGTATTACACTCCTCTGCCTACTCCTTCGGAATTACAGGCGCGATGTTACCTTTTTTTTCTTTTTTTAGTGATATAAATTAAGTGTAAAAAAGTGGGGCGAGTGTAAAATTAAAGGATCTCGTATTTAAGGTCATCCTGTATTTTTCTCTAAACCATTTTAACGTCCAACGGCTGCGTACGAGTGTCTCCCATAACTGCGCAGTCTATACCACATTTCACTATAGGTACTGCTTAAGGTTAGCAAATGTTAATTAATGTTAATGATTGATACTGCAGTCGGTTTTTATTAAACCACCTTGAAGACCTACGAAGATTTAACAATTTTCACATAACTGTCAAAAGCGAGACCGTTTGTTAAACATATATATACACTTCGCTATGCACTAAGGTGTTCATAAAACTTACAACTACCAG
>DWEC01001719.1:0-12822 GCA_018245735.1 Microceris miodesmiata | reverse complement strand
CAAAACAATGTTTTTTCATTTTGTCTGTTTGTCTGTATGTTTGTGCACGCTAATCTCAGAAACGGCTTATCCGATTTCGAAGCAGTTTTCAGGATTATATTGTGATGGGCTTCACTTAACATTTATTGTTGTTATGTTTTTCATTTAAATCGGTTGACAAATAAAGAAGTTATTGCAATTTATGGCCATCATCACGTAATGTGTTCCAAGAAAAATAGAGCTTAGATGTATATCATCAATCATCATAATATCATCGTATTAAGTAGGGTTCAGTTTAGGCTGGAACCGCGTCAGTTGATTGCGATGCGGCCCCGCGGTTAGGTTAGGTTAGGACGTACGAAGTCGCGGGCACAGTTAGTATAAGAATAAAAGAAGTTTCTTTGAACCTACCTATCGATTCCAATTGTGAGTATAAACTGTTCAGTCATTATGTATATACTAAAATCTTTGTCAAAATGGATTCAGCCGTATTAGGGAGTTCATGATATACAGCTCGTACAGAAACAAATAGGTCCATAGTGGCAATTTTAATGTTCAAATTCAGGTCAGAGAAACTAGCAATTTTAAAAAGATAATCTTAAACCTTTAATGTAGACAAATATACATTCACATTAACTTAGATATTTGAGATAGCACCTGCAAAATTATGATCTTAAAGTTGTTTCGAAGTCCACCCTTGTCTACGTAGAATACTCGGCATATATACCTAATTACGTCAAGTAGTTTCGATCATTCCATCATCGTAGCGGCTAAACAAACAGTGTTGCTATAAAAGTCGACCGCAGCAATGTTTGGGTTGGACATACATTTTATTGTTTACGATTGTTTTTCTCCGCTATCCTGTTTTGTATGTGTGCTTGCTTGCCGAAAATATAGATGTAATAGTCAATGAATTGTTCTTTGGTATGTTCGTTTTACGTCATCGTAGCCACTTTTATGACGCCCAAGGAACTTTAATCATTTTAAGACTCCCCAAAACGTAATAAAAAATTGGATCTCAGCATTATATTTCTGTTTTATTGCCGTTCAACGTCGAAGAAAACAAGCAATGAAATGGCCCTAAAATTATGAATATAAATAGTGAGGTACAGAAGCCGGTTTATCAGCATCTTACGATAATTAATACACTAAAAGAGAAATTCTATAAAAAGTGCTTGTCGTAGTGATGCTGTTGCAGTTCGTAAACGATCTATATATGTATGCAGTTAAGCAATGCTGGGCGTGGTTGATTCCAAGATTAGTGACTGTCAAAATACAATTTCTACGAGAATTTCCGTTCTTCGGAGGACATGTTTAGCGAATGGCCTCAGTCGTTATTGTTAAATAACAATCGTTAATCCTAGCCGGAGGCTTCAAAGATGTTAAACTTCCAGTGTATAGTTTGACCATTAACCCGCTCGCTTAGCATCCGACATAGATTCACGTTACTCAGTGGAGCGTAAAAGCGTAAAATAAAGAAATCTATTGCCTGTCAATAAATATCAGGTCATGTGAAAATTTCTTTTTGGTGCGTCTTCGTAGTATAAGACACGGGAATCATTAAAACTATTTACAAAATACAGACGAAGTTTCCTTCGGGGCTCAAGCAAGTGCAGTGCCAGTTTAGTAAATTGATTGATATCTACGAGTATGTCCATACTATCGGTACCTAACGCTGCGTGGCACTGTTTCGTTTTGGTTAACCATTTGGTAAAATTGCTTACCAGATTGGTAAGCTTGAGAGTAGGCACTAACACCCTTTTGTCACTGAAAACAATATAGAATAATCAAATAATATTTTTGGTCTCATGAAAACAAATCAAACCAATCTAAACTTCAGTAATTAATTAGTATCCATAATAATAATTATTTTCATTTACCATGAGTAATGATTAGACCACCTCAATAATAAATACCATTTTATTGTTGTGCCATCAAAAATATATACGACGTTTCGATGACTGAAGTGACGATGACGACAGAGAGATCAATGGAACTCCGCACCTTCACCTAGCCAGTAAGAAATCTGGCGTGATGACACAATAATAAATAATGCATGAAATTTTATTTTATCGTTTTAATAGATAAGTATATAAAAAAATGCAACATGATAGATCAGAGATTGATGTGGCTTGTTTCAAGATTTCGTATTATCTAAACCACCAATTCGCAGTTACGTAGATAACCTACCGTTTAATTAAAAATAAATGGAATTGAAGTTGATGAAACCCAATAGTAGTAAGCCTGTACAAATATCTCGTAGGGAGGCGATTTGGCCCCTGTTTGTCGAGTTTGATTACAAATCCCTGCGTATCCCTTTGTTTGAGCTCGAAATCTTTGAATATTCTTCGACTCTATTTGTGAATAAATTGTTCGATTTACATAGATAATAATACAAAATAATGGAGTTGTGGATGCTTCAATTACTTTTTATTTAAAGCACAATAAGGTTTTAAAATGACGAGAAATATTTCTCTAGGACTTTCCCAAAATGTATCATGTCAATGCTTGTTCCTCTCGCGAACTGCTAGTTCAATGAATATAGATTAGTCTGCTAAAATGCCACTGTGTAGCTTTCCAGTGATCATTTATTACGAAATGCCGGCCGACATCAAACTGGGTATCGCACGGAATCAATGTCACGCCGCGTTTGCCGCATTAGTATGGATAAAGGGCCTATATAATAGACATCGTCGCGGGAATAGGGTTACCACACCCTACGTTCTTTTACGGCCACGTGACGTATTACTGATGCCAGTAACTTTATAGACTAGCAACGTAACCCTGTTCATTTGTAAGGACGCTTTACTGATTAACTGACAGCGAGTTATTTCTCACGCTTTCGAATTTGCGCTTTCTTTTTTCAATTACAAAGAAAACTGAAGCTAGTATTCTCTAAAGTTATCGGTCTAATAGAAATTTTCATTTGGAGCTCGCAAATTATTGTAAAGGCCTATGTCCAGCCGGGGACGGGAGTAGGACGATAATGATGATGATGAAATTATTAAATAATCGTTGTGTTTTAATTACAGACAATATTAAGGATTTCATATAAAAATTGGTGGCAGTAGGCGTCCTATAGTCCTACATAAGGGCCGACTAGTAACTTAGTCGGCTCACGTAGATCGATGTCCTGTGTAATGGAAAAGGCGGCCGGCTTGGTATAAAAATTTGAATAGATGATCTATTACTCTCACATACTCACAAAATAACTCGATTTCGTGACATCAATTGTGAATATTTGGAATATCATAATAAATGAATAAGAATAGAAAGAGATTATTTTAACTACATATCGTTACGTTCGGTTTCTTAAATTTCACTATTATAACATAAAATGAAAAAAAAAATTATAATTATTCTAACTATAAATAAAATATATTATTATAACTCTATATCGAAGTTGCTGTAACTTCAAAATTCTTGGCACTGCCATATTAATCCGTACGTACATGATAATATGTATCAGTAAACATAACACAAAAATTAAGAATATATTGAATATCACCTTTAAATTTATGTTAATTTTAAAGTAGTTGTCACTTAATAATTTTTAACGAATGTTTCTTTCGCGGGAGCAGAGCTGTTGACATCGTTCGTTCGTTAGTGTTGCAGGTTTGTGCAAAATTTTGATAATTTCTATACGTTGACTAATTATCTATATTCATATGGTATATATTCACATTTTAAAGTTAAAATGTCTTATACATCCAAGTGCTAGAATCTTAAATAAATTTCTCATTAAATTTCGCATTTTCTCAGTATTTAACAATACCAAGAAAATGCGAAAACTGCAATTGTCAATTTTTATTACTCCTACAAACAGATGAAAAAAAAAATTCTATACATACCGTAAATAAAATAAAACCTTAACGGTAATACTATATTATAATTTTAACAACCACCAAATTATAGAATTTTTGAATACCTATTTATTTGAAAAGTTTTGTAATAATGAGAATAGAAATGCATTGTTTAGCAAAATTATAACAATCAATAATTCAATGGAAAATTAGATTAGCAATTTTGGTAGATTAGTAATTTTATAGTTAGCATAAACAATACATTAGTAATACAATTGGTAATAATTACTTAGCAACAACGGGTGAACAAAATATATTCTGGTAATTCACAACCGTAAACATGCAACGCCTCTCTCTCAGCCACGAAGAAAAAACATTTTAAAATATGCTGTAGAATTAAACTATACGTCAATTAACACACAACCGCAGTCATTACACACAGCGGTCTAAAGCGGCCTTTATGACGTAGTACTGCAAAATTACTGTCGCCACAAAGTAGTTTGTCATCCCGTAATAACGTATAAGTGACCCCTTTACACTGGAAATAAAAAATTAGATATTGTAAAAAGTAAAATGATATTAGACCTCAGATTAATAAGGTCACATTTTTCATGTTAGACATTTTTTAATATATTATGGAACGATCTCCCCTAAGGTATTTGTAATACACGATGACATGGGGTTCTTGAATGAACACATTTAAAACGCTGTTGGTGACGGTTGTGGTATTGCAAACGTTTGTAAGCGACAAGTTACATTGCCGTCTGTCGATGATTCCTGTAAAATTTTTGTTGAGAACATTCTCATATTCAATTTGTAATTACCATTATTTACAGAAATAATCTTGTGAAAAAGAATCTCGTGTAACGTTAGAATCAGTCATTTCAAGTGTCTGGTCGGAAAATATATCCTATCTACACTAACAGAGATATGTCTAAGCCTTTATTGACAACAACTTAACAATTAGCACATTACAGTACATTCCGTTCAAACCATAAATGCAATTTTGCATAACCGTATATGGTACACACTGCAATAACAATAATAAAACACGAACGTAGTTCCAATGAAAATCCGATCAATGTGTCGCGGACTTTCCAAAATGCTACGCTCGCTACAGTCGCTACGATCTGGCCGTATAGCTTTTAGAAGAAAACACGAACGTCTAAAAATTCAGTATCGTGTCAGCATTCGTACGGGGTGGTTGTGTCGCTCGTTAGTACGACACTACGCGAATGTGTTTACGATCACAGTCATTCAACTCTAAATCTAATTATTGTAAGAAAACAACGCGTGTGACTCGTTTCATAATAAAGCGATTATCGTCTGATATGTAGTAATTACGTGATTTATATTTTAGTGTTAAGTTAAAGTTTAACTAGAAAATGTCGGTGATGGATGTAAGTTTGAAAAAATGGTGAGAGTGTTTCGGATGCGATGCACGCTCACGAGATTGCTGTTCCTGGCTTTATGCCTGGGGAGGACAGATGGACTAATAGGTGAGAAACACAAAATAAAACAACTTTCGTTATTATATACTTACGAACATGTTAAAGATTGATAATAGTATTTTTTACACTAACATTACAATAATACGATCATGTAACTTTGCTTTTAAATAGAAAATGTCACATTATTTCTAAAAATGTTTTAGTGGGGTCACTAAACATAATAATCCTTGATAGTGTTAGATATGGTATTTAACTGAGTACAACTACTGTCTGATACCTATATTAATTATTATTCTTTCATGTTTACTATCATGTAAATCATTATGACAAAATCTCTTAATTCACAAGTACATACTTACTATATAACATATTTTAACAACTCGTTAAAATGAACGAATGAATGGAATGGTTTTTATTCAGTTACGGGCATACAGCTAAGCAACAGTTAACTATAAAGTGTCATAAAAAAAATTAAAAGGTCGAAATATCAATATGACTACTGTATGGATTATTCTTTTTGAAGAATTTTCCTGAGCATTCGCGCAATATGACGTGAGCTGGACATGCCGCAGGATTTCGATTATTACGTCACAGCGCCAACGAAACTTTGTTTTTTATACAAACTTTTGCTTGCGACAGAACTTTAGATATAACGTTATATCCGTACCAAAGTTATATTTACTGCCTGTTAGTTAGTGAACGAAATTAAATAAAAGATAATATTAATTTTTTACTGTACTGATACAAATAGAAGAAATATAAATTTTTAAGTAAGTATATTTTCACGAAGTTATGTGCGTTTGCAACATAAAATAACAGTTGTTGCAATCTTAAAAGGGAACAATTAAAATATACTTGCGTAATACAGTATTCTCTATAATATTCTTGTTTGAAGTCTGCTGAATTGTACTTTGCAAGGATAGTGGACTATTACATTAACCCGTTTCTCTCTTAAGCCCGCTTCAGAATGAGAAGTAAATTCTTGGGGTCTCTAAACGTAACTACCAGTTGAACGATAAATGGAAATGATGAAGCAAAGTTTGAAACTTAATGTAGTATAATAGTCCCGTAAACCTTTGTATATAAAGGTTATGTTCATTGAATAGTGGGTCCCTAATCGATTATATACGTAGGGGTATGTACAAGCTATCTATGTACAATTAAACAACTTCGTGCTCGGTCGTCAAGTACCTCGATCGTCTGGGAATTTCATTTTGATTTCGATGAAGCACAGAGTTCTCAAAGTTAATATTCGTTTCATATAAATTCACAGGACAATTCGATCTAAAGTTCGCGAGGCTGCTATCGGCGTATGTCTACAATTTGCAGTTTCATTTAAACAAAGCCAATTTACGATACAGTAGTATAACTTTGGTAAAGCGTGGGTTCAAATAGTAGATAAGATAGTTTTCACACATTACATCACATCACCAGCCCGTCCAAAGTCCAATACAAGACATAGATCTCCCGACGCTGGGCATACCGGTTGGCTATCGAACAACAGCACGGAATCTAGGGGCACCTACGGCGGGCGTGAGGGCGTGGGCCCGTAGGCGACTTGGGCATTTAGCCGAGGCTTAGTCGCGGGGTTCAGTTGGATCTTACGTCACCCTAATATCCCTGTATGGGGTCGTGGGACATATTTTTCTCGCCCCGACACGGTTAATTTACTTTCTGTGTTTCGAATATTTAATATGCGACTGTAGTCAATATAACCTATTAAGAACTAGCGTGCCTAGTACACGCTTGTTGGCTAAGGACCCCAGGAATAGGTCTGTTAAGGCCGTTAAGGGTAACCTTAGACCAATCCGTTTGTTAGTACAAGTCATTAATACTTACAGTCAATATTAGTAAATATCTATGTATGTATATTACTGTAAATATCTTTCTGTCTATTCCGTAAGGGACCTGTCGTGATGATATGTAAGTACATATGTGTGTATTATTCGACGTTAGTCGTAAATTTATACTCTCGAGGACTCATTGAAAGTCTTTAATGCAGCTTACTTTCGTATTTGTGTCGTAAAAATAGCAATGGAATGGGAGTTCCAAAAGCGGTTATGTGCGCCGAACTTCGAACTCTTTATTAACTATAAACTGTTACACGCGACTTCGCTCGCGCGGGATTAATTCCGATACGATCTCTCGTTCCTTATTTTGCTCTTTTAATTAATATTGACAAAGTGTTATAAGCAGACAGTATTTAACTATATTCGATTGTACAAAACTGTACAAACTTTACAAAAATTATTATTTACTTATAAAAATTATTATTATTTACGAACTGTACAAAAATTTCTTTATTTATTAATGTGAAAATTTAACAGACTTGGTAGAAACTTTAGCACTATAATATTATCATAGACTTTTGAGTACTTCAACATTATAGAATATAACTACTGTTTTGTAGCAGACAAGATTATTATTAGATAAAAGGAATAATAGTGTTAATACAGAATTTTATTAATTAGTGCAATAAAAACGACATCTTATGTGTTACTTTGTATTTTTTTTCTGCGACTCGTTTACATTTCCTACATCTATGAATTCACCCATGTATTTCTTCGAAGGGGTATGCACAGGAGTGTAGTATCCTTCTCTGATTAACTCGTTCTTTTATACGTGCCACCAAGGAATAGGGGTGACATATGCAGACTCCCACGCCGGTACCAAACAATTCGCGTTAGAAAAATCTTATAATATTTTGCCCGACTGCGGTATCCAACCCAGGACCTTTCCATCAAAAGCTGCGCTTGGAACCACTCGACCAACGAGGCTACATTTGATCACATCATGTTTTAAAGGTGATTGATAAACAAAACGTTCTCATCGTGGGTGTTCACTGACAGTGAAAAAATGATACTAGGCTGTTAAAAAATTCACGTTTTATGTAGGTAGTACTTGCGATGCACGTATCCTTTAAGGAAATAAACCAATGTTATGGGTATGGGTTGTTTTTGTTCTATTGTAAGTAATATTTTCATCATTTTTCATCAAATTTCTCATTATTTTTTCAACTTTTCAAACATACTGTCATACAAATTCTTTTTAAACATACAGTCATACAATGGACAATATAATCAGTTAATACATGTACTAAAAGTCGGTGTGAACTTAAAGAAATGATAGTCAATTTCGCTTAAAAACTAGTCTAAAGGAGGAAATACTACTAGAACACAAGAAATATCATGTGTGTAAATATTGACGTAATCATCAACCATAAGCACACACATTTACACACAAGTCATACGTAACACACATGACAGGCTTCTATACACATATCTTGTATACACATGTTTTGTGACCAAAATGCACTTCTTATTACATTAACCCTCTAACTACGGCCTTAACCTTCTTCTTCTTCGGTTATTAAATTTAACTTGAGCATTGTCAAGTAATTTAAAACTGTTAATGAAGGGAGAAAAATAAGCAAAGCGGAGTTCTTGAACATTGATTAATTGCTTTGAAAGAGAATCAAAGGAATTACTTGTAAATGCACTTCTAATAAAAATGAATCATTATTATTACTGTTATGCAAACGATCTTTAAAAGCCAAGTGAAGACTCGCTGTCTACTTATGGGGGAACTGAAGGCTGCATTATACAACTTAAAGGCTTTGAAGTAATTTAACTATGTCAGTGCAAAGTAGATAAGTTGAAGTGCCATGACGCAGCCAGTTCCAAGATCCTGGGGTCGTAGACATGGCAGTGTTATTGGATTATGTCAGGTGTAAGTTTCAAGTTGCGGTAGTGCGTGCCGCTAGAGTAGGCGCGTGTCATTTTGATATATTAATACATTATATTAAGTACTACATGTACTTAAGAATAAACAACTGAATAAAATTGTGGTAACATTAATATAGCAAACAAAAAATGTAACATTACGCCTATAATCCAAATGGGTTGGCAAAGGAATATAGAACGCGCCCACGTTTCACCAGTTACGTTGAAGTCTCATAACAGAATAGGTGGAGAACTTGTTGCCTTACACAAGACATAGTTCCAGACTCCGAGCCACTACTAGAAATTTCTGCTAGAAAATCTAAGTTCGGAAAATTCTATAGTAGCAGACCCGGGACTTCACGATCAGCAGTCGCGCTTGCAATCACTGGACCAAAGAAAATAAATAAATAACATTTAAAGTAAAAAAGACATTTCGAAACGAAATGGCACTAAAATTAAAATGGAAATAATTATCAAGAGTGGTATTTATTACGTTAAGTCAATATCGGTTACATTAGTCAATATCGACTGGTGATAACTTGGTAATAAATGATTAAAAGAAAAAACAACTTTTTTAACATGAGACAAGTGTCATCGGTCGGTCAAACATTAAAAACGAATGTAGACTTTTACGAGTGTCTAATCTGTTGAATGTTTTAATTCTGTAACATTTGATTACGATAGAATAGATTGGAAAATAGTGGCCACATTCGAATATTTCGTAAAAGATATTAGAAATTCATCGTTTTGTTTGTTAATCATCAGCCTTTCTCAATTCACTACAGGATCTAGGCCTTCCCCAATGAGCGCAATTGCGCTCTCTCCTCGGCTTGCCGCATCTAGCAAAATAAGATAATTTAAATTTATAGGATGAATGAAAACTGTAAGGGCTCGAGGTGGTTATGAATCGTATCACCAATCGCCACAAGTTTATTCATTTCGAAGTGTTCTGTAGAGAGTCATTGGGCTCGTTCCGAAGTCGGTCGCAGCCAAGCAAATGTCGGAAGGTATTGCTTTACAGTTTACAGATTTAAGCATTACGGGTATAATGTTGTTCAATACCCCGAGGGATTACCGGGCTTTCGCCGCAAAACTTTGCGGTTGGTTCGAAAGTGAGTCGGTTTTATATTATAATACATAAGTAGATATGTGTTTTTTCTACATGCAGCCATTGTCTAGTGATTATAAATAACGAAATCATTATGCGAATAAAAAAATAAGTATTGCCGTGTGACATCTTTGTTTTAGATTAAAATAATCAAGTTAATAAAAAAACATTTCGTAGTTAACAGGTACTGTGACCAAATACAAATTTTAAATGTTTTTCTTTATTACGGTACCGATTTAAATTTAGTAAAATTAATTAAAATGCCTTAAAAATAAAACACATTTACAAATAGGCCAACACTTTTTTCCTTTCGAGCCATTTCCTTAAGTTACGATGCTGAGCTTAATATCATATCATTGATATATGGATATCAAATTCTCTTGTGACGTCATCACCCGCATTCGCTAAGAAGTGGTTTTGGAAATTCGACTCCTGAATGGAGGGGGACTTATTTGTTTTTTCCACATACTCCACATAATAGCATTGCTACATACATACATTTCCTTTTAAAGGCAGAAACATTCTGGTGTTGTTCGCAAACATATTGATCCATCGCTAAAAATATTTCTTTTAAGCTACAATTCATTCTCGAAGTTTCTTTTTTCGTCGATGATATTCAACTAGTGCTAAACATATTTCTATATAGTTACGAGTGTGCTTCAATGTTACTATTTCTGGCGTCTATATAGTTTTTTTTCAAAATGTGTAAAACGACTGCTAACTGTAAAACTCCGCTACATCACAGGTAACAATACACATGCAATATAATAATAGACATAAAAAGCACAATACAACAATCTGCACTCATTAAAATATTAAAGAGTTATGATTTTTGGAGTTGTCCATTCCGATGTGCCCCCTCCGTGAGTATTTAGGCAGTAGCGATCGAGAGAGGACTTTAAACAGAGTCCGGGGCGATAATAGAATTATACTCGTAGATACTTCATTCATAAACTTGCTCAAAACTAAAAATATAATCAATATATGTGAATCTATTAAAAACATGTTATTTGGGTTGTATTCGTTATAAATATATAATCATCGCCATCATCAAGAAAGTATGCGATTAATTTTATTTTTATTACATCATAGTAGCTACTTTACCAACTTAGTGGCTTAGACTACAGCCCTCGGGCGTCTTGAGTTCAATACTGGCGCGTACCTCCTTCTACACAAAAGCACATGATTTACGGTTAAAATCTCTTCCTGTAAGCGTGAAAAAAAACATAGCAAGGAAACTTCTTAGCTTTAAAATTATCTTCAGTTTTCTCCAAGGCGTGTGTAGTCTAAGCTCCACTTGGTCAGCGTAGCAGACTATAACCCTAACTCTTGTCACTCTGCGAGGAGACTATATAACAGTGTATAACCACAGTAGTAACGGAAATGTCACAATAATGTATTTACAAAGGCATCTCCGCTAGCAAAAGCTTCTCCCTGTAATTTGCATTGCCTTTACACTACACGGGTATAATTGAAGTACTATATAAATAGGCAGCTAATTATCTGTGTTGCCATTTAATTAAAGTGTTTGTCGGCTTACTTACATAGCTGTTAATTATTCAGCACAAAGGACAAAAATGATTACATAACATGTAGAGCTTTGTTAGTGGCGCGAAAATGTTGATTGAGGAAAATGTTGTTTTTAAATGAGTAGGTACATGTTAGGTAACGAGGGTTCAGGTAAAATTAAATTGGATGGAATTGCGTCATCTGTGTTATGACGTCATGTGTCGTATTGGGTAAGCGGTATCAGAACTGGCTGGCTGTTATTTCATGTTTATTAGAATTATTGACGTTGATGTGACAGTCAGAAAATGTAAAATTCTTATTGGCCTTATCTCGACCGTGTTTATTCTTTCATCATCTTCCTCACATAGCCAATTCTGGCTTACATACGTATAGTAATGTTGTAATGAGTACGGAGTTGTGTTTGGCCAACCGACTTTATTGGCTTAAATATTGGCTCAAATGTTGGCACTTCAGTAGCTTTCTCAAATCTCCATACATATTCTATGCCTCGTGTTACTCTTCTCTTTACGCCAGAGATGTATCTACACAAACTACCGCATATTTAAGATTAACATCTGAAAATTATAATAGGTAGAAAAAGTAAAATTGAACAAAAGTAATAATCGCATGGATATGGAACATCGTCTATACTATTCACGAGAAGTAAATTCTCGGTTGTTGAAGATTTACCGAATGTAGAGTTTATTTTCAGAACTAATCGTATAAAGATGTACCTACAGAAGTTACAAGCTAATAATAAAACGCTTTAAAGTTTGAATACATTAATTATACTTATAAATGAAACGATACTAATCATAAAATGAGAAATCACGATCAAGTGAAACGATGGTCAAGTCTCTAATCAATCGGCGTCAGTTACAACAAAGTTGGGAACAGAAACTAGCATTCATACACTATATAATTACATACCATTATTCATAATAAAGGGATCATTTGCTTCAATAAAATCGCAAGCAATGATACGTAGCTTCGTCGAGTGTGATTAGTTGCTAAGATGTGTAATTAGTTAGCATGTTAAAATTAAGTGATAATTGTATGAAGAATGCTCTGGATTGCTGTAACGTCATGGTTTGTATTGCCTCGTATTAATAATTACTACTTTTAATAGAGTATCGACACGCTAGGTCCCTCAGCGCACGCCGGTTTGGAAGACGAAATAAATGCAATAAAATGTACTTATAATAATAATAATAATAATAATCGACCCATTATAATTCCACTGCTGGAAT